>CAUYQG010248910.1:0-26282 GCA_963574415.1 Tarsius wallacei
ACTAGGTTGCCCAGGCTGGTCTCGAACTCCTGGCCTCAAGTGATCAGCCTCCCAAAGCGTGAGCCACTGCACCTGACCCCAGCTGCCGTGCAGTACCCTTCATGGGCTGCAGGATGCCTTATTCATCATCATAATATTCCGCAGAGCATTGCATCTCACTGAGGAACTCATTGTAAGGCAGCATAAGTGAAGCATTAAACTTATACAATTTAGTCATCTTAGCATAAACCCTACCTAGGGCTAAATAATGAAGCAGGAAGGAGTAAGGACAGGCCCCAGGGGACCCTCGGGGAGTGCAGTCGTAAATGTAAGGGGAAAGGCTCTTCTGACAGCTCCCCGAAGGCTCACGTCTCTCAGAATGAAATCCAGGCCCCAGTGCTAATGGCAACAGTGGTGCTGATGGAAGCCACTGGGCTGGGTGGCGGCGGAGGGGTGACCTCGCTATCTGGTGCCAGAGAAGGATCTGGATGCTGGTTCTGACTTACGCTTGATTCTTCAGCCATCTCAGATGGGCTTTTTTTGTTTGTTTTGTTTTCTTCTGGGTTGGAGTTCTCACTCCATTGCCCAAGCTGGAGTGCAGTGGCACGCTCACAGCCACTCCAGCGTAGATCTGCTGGGCTCTGGTGATCCTTCCACCTCAGCCTTCCAAGTAGCCAGAACTACAGGTGCGTGCTACCATGCCCGGCTAATTTTTTGATATATTGCAGCGATGAGGTCTCACCAAATTGCCCAGGCTGGTCTCCAACTTGTGGGTTCAGGCAGTCCCTTCACCTCAGCCTCCCAAAGTGCTGGGATTACAGGCTTGAGCCACTGGCGCCTGGACCACTCAGGTGTTTTATCAGCTGGCCAGTCTTTCTAATAAGTTCTGTTTAAATTCTGATGTTTGCAACTAAGAGTCCTGGCTTTCATGGTGGGATGTGGGAGAGAAGACTTGGGGACTGAGTGGTGTCCCCCAAAAGGTATGGTGAAACCCTGCTACCTGGTGCCTGACTGTGAACCTGTTTAGAAATAGGGTCTTTGCAGATGTCATCAAGTTAAGATGACGTCATGCTGGGTCAGGGTGGGCTCCAGATCCAGTGACCAGTGTCCTTGTAAGAGGAGAGACACAGAGACACATGGAGAGGGAGGCCATATGCTGATGGAGCCACGAGCCAGGGAGTGCCAAGGATGACTGGGAAGGACAGGGGAAGGCTCCTCCCTGGTGCCCAGGGACCATAGCCTGCCACTTGGCCTCCAGCCTCTAGAAACTGCGGGACTAGACACATGTTGTCCTAAGCCACTGAATGTTGCAGCCACAGGACAGAAGCGCACACTTCAGGCAGAGTCCCCTGAGTCTGAAAACCCTGAGTTCTGGGAGCTGGGCGCACGGCCTTATTCTCTGTGTGATTGCCGGGCCTACCTACAGCAAGAAGTCCGTGAGCCACTCATCGTCCTGGCCCTAGAGACACGTGCCTTCACATTACGGAGTCACACAGACCCTTTTTCCTGGCGGCGAAATTCCCTTCTTACCCCTGCTACCCAGAGAACCTGGTGTCCATCCCCACTAAAATCAGGAGCTTTTCCTACAAACGTTCCTGGCCAGTGAAGAACACCACGGCAACGCTCTGGAATATGCCGTAGCCATCTCAACAGGGTCCCAGACTTAGTCACATCCAAGCCACCGTCAGTGATGAGATCGTCTCCATTATGTAATAAACCACTTAGAATGGGGAAAAACCAGGCCACTGCCAGAGTGGGACCCACAGTGACTTATAATAATACATTCTCATTTTGGAGACATGGAAAGATGTGCATCTTAGAACTCATGAAATAACAGTATTTCTCAAAAGCCTCATGAAGGGGGTGTCCACTGAGCTTCGTCAGGGAACATAGAGTGCGAGTTGGTCCCCGATGATAAACATTCCGTCTCTCCAAGATGTTGGATGTCTTCCGTTGTTCCGGGGATTTTTTGACAATTCAGCTTATTTCATGTGGGCTACCGGTGAGTCCAGGTGTCAGTCAACCAACTAAGAATAGAATTAGGATGACTCCTGCTGCCTGAGTCAGCATTGTGAATCCAAAATCTCTGGTATGTAAAATTATGAGGTCCTCCCTTGACAGCACACCTTTGTGGGTTATGTAACCCATATTATGTGCTAGGTCTTTGCAGGTGGTTGTAGTGTGCACGCCTTCTCTTGGGTCAGATTCTGTTCTCCCAGAACCTAATGGAATCTGACTGTTGCTAAAGGTTTGAAGGAAATGGGGATAATGAGATTCGGCTTTCTGCGCCAATGATCTCAAGCAAGATGATTGAGCATTTTAAGTGAGAATGTTCAAGGTAGGAGCATCTCCTTGGACAAGAGAACAGTGGTTGAAGAGTGAGTTTTTGTTTGTTTTTTAAATTTTTATTAGCCGGGCTCGGTGGCTCAGCCTGTAATCCCGCGCCTTGGGAGGCTGAGGTGAGTGGATTGCCTGAGCCCGTGGTTCGAGACCCACCTGGGCAGGTGAAACCTCATCTCTACAATAAATCAAAAAAATTAGCCGGGCATGGTAGCGCGCGCCTGTAGTTCAAGCTACTTGGAAGGCTGAGGCGGAAGGATCGCCGGAGCCCAGCGGGTCGAGGCTGCGGTGGCCGAGAGCGGCCACTGCACTCCAGTCTGGGCGACGGAGTGAGACGCCAACTCAAAAAACAAACAAACAAACAAACAAAAACAAACAAACAAAAAAAAATTAACCGGGTGTGGTAGCGCGCACCTGTAGTTCCAGCTACTTGGAAGGCTGAGGCGGAAGGATCGTCGGATCCCAGCAGGTCGAGGCTGCGATGGCCGGGAGCGGCCACTGCACTCCAGTCTGGGCGACAGAGTGAGACTCCAACTCAAAAAAAAAAAAAAAAATGTCCTAATGAATTGTCTTGCTGCTCTTTTTGAGGGACACAAAGTTGTGTGCATGACAAACAACACTGCCTGCAACATACCTGCCAAGGCTCATTAATTTAAAGATTTATCATTCATCATTGTCAGACGTCCTGGGGGCCAGAGAGCAGTGTTATCAATGTCTTGTGTGCATTGTTAGTTCTCGCAAGTGTTAAGAAGAAGACTAAATCTCACCGTAATTTAATGCAAGAATAGGAAATAGTTTTTGTTTTAATTTTTCTAAAGTTTATTTTTTGGTTAAAAAAGGAGATATCTAAGCAGAACTGAGCTACATAGATCATATATTATGCCTATATTTAGAGATTTCTGAAGTTTTATAGTTTTAAGTTTTTAAATATTATACACCACACACACATACACACTCTGCAATTTGTGCAGAACTTATACAAGAAGTAATCAATACTTGTTATTGACTTGCTAGATAGTTAAATCAACAAAGCATATGACCATTTTCAAACACTTCAAGAATATGACCCACGAACCACCAATTGATACTGAATTATTTGTCATGAATTTTTCATAAAACAGGCATCTTCTTATTTATACTTGGAAAATCCAATGCATTTTCCAGAGCATTTTAAGTGTTGGGGCAAATCCACTGAGAAAAACTGGTAATAAACAGTAGTGAGTCACCTCTTTCAAGTCATTAGTCAAATCCTTGAATTTACTGAAATATACATTTATACAAATTATATAAGATATGTATTATTGTTGACTATTTGCTAAAAACTATTGAGAGTTACTCAGATATTGTGTCCCTCTTCACAGTAACATCTCTAACTCTTGACTAGCCAGCATCACAAATTTGATTTATAAGAGCCACTAGATCAGGCATGTCCAACCAACGGCCCATGGGTCACATGTGACCCAAGAAAGCTAGCAATGCAGCCTCACAAAGTCTTTTAACATCATGTGTTTTTTAGCATTTGTGTTCTTCGTGACCCCATGAGTAGTTCTATTTTTGAAGTTCACAATCACACCTTATTCATGACATTGGTTTTTGGTAGCACATTCATTCGTGGATAGCTGTTTTCAATTATGAAGCACACGAAGAGCCAAACTTGAACAAAAATTTCTGATGAGCACCTTGAGAACTCACTAAGAATTGCAACCACTTCCGTCGAACCGGACATTGATAGATTAGTTTTATAAAAACAAGGTCAAATTTCCCAATAGCTTTATAATGTTCTCATTTTTCTAAACTTTATAGTAAAAATATTTTTAAAAGAAGTCTTATTATGCATACATAGTAACTATATTATATAATTTCTTTAATGTGTTGCCCAAGACAATTCCTCTTTACTTGATGAGACCCATGTAAGCCAAAATGTTCCTCAATGAATGCAGCCTAGAGAAGCAAAAGGTTGGACACTCCTGCACTAGATAAAGAATAAACCTTAGGGTTGACAATAAACATTTTTTAACCCAATGTAACTTCAAACAATATTCTATACTTGGCTTAGACTATATACTTATACTATATAAACATTACAGTATACACCATGTTCACAGTATATATATATTACAGGTTATATATATATACGTAAATGCCTGCACATGTCTTTTTCTGGTAGACTATTAATGTGGGGAAACTGAGTCAATCTATTCAGGGTTTGACTGGGTTTGGCTTTTGTTGCTGCTATTCCTCCTTTAGTGTGCCATCACCTTCAAAGTTCTCTGACATTACAGATGATCACCAACTTATGATAGCTCGACTCAGAATTTTTTACTTTAGAATAGTGTGAAAGAGATACACAATCACTAGATACTGTACTTCAGTAGAAACAGTACTTTGAGAACCCATATGACCATTCTGTCTCTCATCTTTGGTACAGTATTCAATAAATTGCATGAGCTATTCAACATTTTATAATACAATAGGCTATGTGGTAGATGATTTTGCTCAACTATAAGCTAATATAGGTGTTCTGAGCATGTCAGGCAACGCTAAGTTATACTGTTTGGTAGGTTAGGTGTATTCAATGCATTTTCAACTTGAGATCTTTGCAAATTACAGTGAGTTTATTGGGACATAGCCCCAATTGTAAGTCATTTGTAAGCCCCAATTGTACCTTATAACTAGGATGGGATGGGAATCATGGAGGGTTTTTCCACCCCATTTTATGATGCAGAAATTTAAAATTTAAAATCTCTATAAGAAAACAAGATTTTGTCTCTTATTAACATCTTAGATATTTTCTCTTTATTAAGAAAAACTATATTTATCTATTTTTCTTATTCTAAAGACTTTCTTGACATATCTGGTGAAGGCTGGCAATGTATTGGTCTTTGGGAAAAAGGATGAGGATGTTAATAGGCTCTTTGCATATGTGGGCAGTTTATGTTCCATTAGCTTTTCTTAGGGGTTACCAGGCAAGATCCAGCCATTATGTCTTGGGTTTCACAAATATAAAAAAGCAAGTAGCCTTGACTCTGAATGTTACTAACAAAATAGCTTCTCTCATTCTCCCCAGACAATTTTTCTAGTTTATTCAAGAAAAAAAATCATCCAATATTTTGCCCGGGAGAGGGAGATAATCCATGACCATTACTATTTGCATTAAAAGAGAAATTATCTGAAACTTAAAAAAAACAAAAAAAATTATTAAATATTTTTTAATGTACTTCTGGGATTGATGCTTTATTGTCTGCACTAATTTACAACTCTATGGGACAGAGATTAATTTTTAGGTTTTTGTTTAGTAAAGATGTAAATGATTTCTGTACAGTAGAAGAGATAATCCTAAAGATTGTGGTTTATGTCTTGGATAAACATTAATCAGCTTTTTGTCTAACCCAGCACTCTCACCTTACCATATTTTTTGTTAAATTGCCTTTCTATAACTTTTTGGGTTTCCTTATTTATTGAGTCAAATATCTTTGAATGTGTTTATTATATGTTTATGTGAGAGTCATACTTACCTTTTGGAGTATTATGGTTTACCAGCTGTTAAAGCCTAATCAGCCACAGACCATCTGGGACAAGTCAATGGTCTGATAAAATAAGATTTATTAATTTGCAGCAAGGGAGTATCCCCCAAAAGAATTCTTCTGGGACCCAGGAAGGTGGGAAGTATCTTTTGTAAGATATAGATCTTCAAGGATTCTGTGGAGGAACTAAGGGAAGCAGTAATCACTTCTGGATTGGTTGCTCTTTCTGAAGCAGGATCAGAAGAAGTGGAATTAATTAGGCACCGAGTACTGTCCCAAGGTGAAGAAGGCTTAGTACTTCAGTATCCCCAGTAATAAATGAAAATTGCAGAGTGGATTTAGGGACTCACTGGTAAGGAAGCAGCAGTCAGTCAAAGAAAAAGTCATTATAACATTCTACAGGTGCTATATGATCTTGGCCTAAACAATGTTTCCTGTAAACTTTGCAGCTGGCTTTGTCTGCTTTTGTCTTCACATCCTGAAACATGGCAAGGTGCTCTTTTCTTTTACAGTTCAAGCTGGTTTTCACTCTTTCATTCCTGTATAGGTGTTTACTCTTAAGAATGAGAAAATAGAAGATGGGAGGTGAGGTGGACGTTTAATAGTATGTATGTCTTAACGTAATCCCTCTTCTAAATCCCATTTCTCCCCCTGATCATTTATGCAATATTCCATTTCTGAATCTAGAGCAGGGGTCAGCAAACCTTTTATTGTAAAGAGTCAGATAGTAAATATGTTAGGTTTTGACAGATGGGCTTAGTCACAACTACTTATCCCTGCCATTTTAACATGAAAGCAACAAGAAAATATATAAAGAGATAGGTGTAGTTGTGTTCTAATAAAGCCTTGCTTACAAAAACAGACAGTGGACTAGATTTGGCCCAGGGGCTATAGTTTGCCTGCCCTGATCTAGCGTCTCTCTGGGTTTCTACTTAAGTGATTAGCCCAAGTTCCCACAACACCTAATGTAAGCTATAACTTCCTTTACTGATTCATCCTTCAACTCTCCCATTTGCTTTTGATTTTCCAAAAATTTATCGAATACCATCATTTACTAATGGCCACTCTTGATTTCACTTCACTGCTATACACTTTTTTCTTTTTTTTGAGTTGGAGTCTCACTCTGTCGCCCGGACTGGAGTGCAGTGGCCGCTCCCGGCCACCGCAGCCTCGACCTGCTGGGCTCCGGTGATCCTTCCGCCTCCGCCTTCCAAGTAGCTGGAACTACAGGCGTGCGCTACCACGCCTGGCTAATTTTTTGAATTATTGTAGAGATGAGGTCTCGCCAAAGTGTCGAGGCGTGTCTCGAACCTGCGGGCTCAGGCAATCCACTCACCTCAGCCTCCCAAGGCACGGGATTACAGGCTGAGCCACCAAGCCAGCTGCTATGCACTTTCACTCCCCTTTGTTATCTATTAAGTGGGCCATTTTATGGAGTGTGAGGCAAATTCTCATGCTCACATTGTCATCTTGAACTGGGGAGACAAGATAAAAACATTTTAATAAAGGTGATGCAAAATCAAGTACTTGCATTGTCCATTAGTGTATGGCTAGTATGACAATTTTGTTGTCTATTAACATTTCTTAGGATTCCAGATTTGCATATTGCTGCACTATTGATTAACACAGGCAGAATTTCCCATCTAAAAAAGCTGCACACACACACACACACACACACACACATAGCACAAAGCTAGGAGCAAACTGCAGACAGTTTATTTAGCAGAATAAAAAAAAATCAAGCTATAACATTAATGACTACTCATGTATATTTAACCAATACTGGTAAATGATAAAGTGAAACAGCACCCTGTAAAAGAGACCTGTTTCTGATAAACTAGTTTATTATGACCATAGAACAAAATTAAAGTTAAAGTTAATTGTTTCTGTATGATTCCCAATGATCACCCTTCCTCTTCTCCAGGTTCTTTTATGAAGACACAGATACAATATGTCAAGTGGAGATCAATGTACAGATTTTGTAAATAGTGGCCTGTTAAATTTCTAAAGTCCACAGAGCTTTCTGAAAAATTAAATTAAAATTAAAAATTAAAATTAAAGAGCATACCTGGGAGCTGAGGCTAAGGGAAGAACCTACTACTACTTATTACACTACTCTTTTGCATCATCTATGAGAAGATCTGAGTTTTCAAGCAGACTCCAAGTATATTAATTCAGCCAGATGCATGGAGAGTTGCAGCCTTCCTCAGAAACCCAGCCACCATTGGAAGAAGGTGTATAAGATGGCAGATTGGGTGTCCAGTCTGGTCTTCAAAAGATGCATGTACTACATAGGAGGAAGAAGATTTGGCTCGGCATAACAATGCAAGAGATGGGCAATAACTGTATCTTTAGAAACATAGTAATGTCACAGGTTACTGCTAAAAGTACCTAGTAGATATTAAGTCTTCACCAGTTAGATTAGCTCTTCTTTTAACCTTGGAGTAAATAAGCTATAGAAAGAAAAACAAGGCTTCTCTTCAGTATTCTCTGTATGGTGGAAAGAAGTAGAGATCTCTTTTTTGTGATGAAAGAAGGGAGGGGGCTAAGAAAAGTCGTCCCCACCCCTCTAAAAAGTTATTAAAGAAATTCAGGTTACACTGTTATGCAAATTAACTTTCTATTAGATGTGCTAATTTAATTTACAACATAGTCTTGCCAAAATCTATTTTTTTTTTTCTCTTAAACCAAGGGAGATTTCACAAAGGAAAGGAAACTAGAGAATTATAAAGAAATCACTAAATACCTAAGAAGGTTAGACTAGTCAACAATGTGTGTACATTAATGGTATGAATTTAAGAAGCTCATTCAATTTAGAATTAGCAAGCAGCAGCCTAAAGTCAAGTACACAGAACTTCTAAGATGCCCTCCTCAATAGCATGTCATCAGATAGTGATTAGATTTGGACTCCAGAGGCCTGCAGCTGCATCTGCGTCATCTAGTGAAGGATGCTTACACATCACAGCATGACTCATTTGGGCTAAGAGGTGAAATGAATCATTGTGACTCTTTGTCCTTATTTTGAAGAAAAGAAAAAAAAAAAAAAGGAACAAGCTTCCGCTTGAGGTACAAGTGAAACACCCAATGTTCTACCATAAAAGCAGCATTTTTAAGAGGACTAGCTCTGTGAATGTAGCTGAAATCTAATCCAAAATTACACAGACTTGACAAGAGTCAATCAATCACTTAACTGTGTTTTTTTTATCTCAATGATTCAGTTCTGCATCATATAGTGACTTTATTATATGTACAATATATATACAATACATATACCAACATATTTTTTTAGGTTTAAAAGCAAACAAAAGTCAAAATAGGTAAAATCTGTTTATTCAAACTGTCATTGCTCATATGCAGTAAGAACCAAGTGTGCCATTTCTTTGTGTAAGCCATTCAGTTTTTTCACCCCTTTTGAAGTGAGATTTATTCTCCTTGTCCACAGCAAGTTGACACTAAGTCACTACCCAACATATACTACCCCTCTTCTCCATTGTACTCAACTTGTACACTCTAAAAAGACAATGGTAATTCACTGAATTTTTAAAAAATTGTGTTACAAGATACTTTTAAAAATTAACAGTAAAATAATGAGTCTCATATAGATATAAAATGAACACACGTTAAATATTTTTAATGAGGGATTCAGTAAGAGTGTTAAAAACTAGTTCAAAGGAGAAGCCAAAGAGAAGGCACATATATGGAGAATAAAGCAATGCTGAAATGATTTGCTAATAGATGCAAACTTGGCTTATTTCACTGGAGGGTGAGGAAATCAATGTAATTTCTTTGGAAACAAATTAATGTATGTCTCTATGGACAGGAATAATTTACATTTGTATCAGTTTTGTACCACTTAAAAGAGTTGTAAAATAACTCAAAAAAAAAAAAAAAAGAAAGAAATGCATAGATCACTCTCAATTTAGATAACCTGAAAAGGTGAGCTTTCTATATTCCTTAAGACATGCACTCTTTTTGGTTTGTTTTCTGAGAGGTACCGCTAGGTCCAGACTAAATCAGGTTTCAGTTCAGCAAAACTACTAAACAAAATATTATGTAAATATACACATTTCAACTTATTCTATTTTGTTTACACAGGAGATATACCTAAAGTTAGCTAGAATAATTTGCTTATAAATACTGATAAATCCGATTGAAGCAGAAGTCTTCTACTTTTGATTTAGTTTTTTATTATCTCATACATTCAGGCATCAAGATCTGCTCCTGATGACTCTTCTTTTGTAAGTTCTCTTACATCTGGTCATTATTTTTTATTTCCCTTCCTAGCGCCTTTGTTCAACTCTTTAAGTAACAAGTCACCGAGCTTTTGGGTTAGGGCACCAATGAGTCTCTCTTCTGTGACTCTCTTTTCCCTCTGAAGTGCACAAGACTGCTATACTAGAAACACCAATTTCATGTAACTATCCTGTCTAAGATCTTACTGTTTCCCAGACTCTTCAGCTTAACATTTAAATGCAATTTGTTATTAGAAAAACCAATACAAGAGAGATGAGCCATTTAAATCACTTCTTCAACAAGCTGGTGGATAACAAAATAGACAGAGCAATCAAACCTGATTTATGGTGAGAAAAATGCAGATAGGTCAACAGGTTTGCAAAATAAGACTTCTTTCCTAAACATGCTTTAGAAGTTATTCAGTTTTTTAAATTTTTTTTTCCTATTTAAGGGATAAGAGTGACTTCTAAGTTAACTGATGTTCCATAGTTCTTTGTCTTTGTCTTTACTGTGACAGCATAATACAGCTCAGAGTGACTCAGAAGACTTTCATGGAATCTTGGTCCATTACTTATTGGTTGTGTGACTCTGGTCAAGTTACTGAGCCACGCTGAGCTAGTTTCCTTTTTTGTAAGTTGAGGATGCAAATGATGACAACCCTATTCCTTATCTTCCAATAGTCTGTTGATATTTTGAACATTAAAATGACTACTAATTCATAAAATATTGTTCAGATACTAATAGTAATATTTGCAATCATGCTCACTTTTCTGTACCTCTTCCATAGACTTTATTCTTATCTGTATCAACTTTATAATTACTAATAATAAAAACGAATTAAAAAAAATAAGCCAGAAAGCTCACTAAGTTGAAGGCCTTTCTGCCATTTTCTTTTGTGGGGAAAAAGGGAAAGCTTTCCCTTTGCCTTGGAAGTTCTGCTGAAAGATCAACTCACAAAAATTAATAAGAGAAGAGGATTTACAAATTTATCACTAATGTGCGCATAGGGAGAATCACAGAGTTATTACCCAATATCCCAATGAAGTACAGATACCTGAATACCTTATTTCATTTTTTAAAATTTTAGACTCAAGGGGCACATGTACAGGTTTGTTACATGGGTATATTGCTTGATGAGGAGGTTCAGTCTTCTCTTGAGCCTGTGACCATAGTACCAAATAGGTAATTTTTCAACACTTCCCTGCTCCTTCCCTCCCTCTTTGGAAGTCTGTTGTTCCCCCCTTATGCCAGTGTATACCCAGTGTTTAGCTCCCATCTATAAGAGAGAACATGTAGTTTTCTGTTTTTGTATTAATTCACTTAGAATAATGGCCTCAAGCTGATCCATGTTGCTGCAAAGAACATGATTTCATTTTTATGGCTGCATAGTATTCCACAGTGTGTATGCACCACATTTTCCTTATTCAATCCACCATTGATGGACATTTAGACTGGTTCCATGTTTTTGCTGTTGTGAATAGTGCTACAGTAAACATAGAAGAGCAGATGTCTTAGTAGAAGAATTAATGTCTCCTTGGGTATATACTTAGTAGTGGGATTGCAGGGTCAAACAGTAAATCTATTTTTAGCTCTTTGAGAAATCTCCAAACTGCTTTCCACAGGGGCTGAACTAGCATTCCCACCAACAAAGTGAGTGTTCCCTTTTCTCCACAGTCTCACTTGTTTATTTGTTTTAAATTTAAGAATAATAGCCATTCTGACTGGTGTGAGATGACATCTCAGTGTGATTTTGAATTGCATTTATCTGATTATTAGTGATGTTGAGCATATTTTAAATACATTTGTTGGCCATGTGTATGTCTTCTTTTGAGAAGAGTCTGTTCATATTCTTGCCCACTTTTTAAAAGGTTTATTTGTACTTTTTCTGTCAATTTGTTTAAGTTCCCTATAGATTCTAGATGTTATATATGATATATGGGGAAGTGTAGATGACTTTAGGGGGATAATAGATGATTTTTTTTAGGGGAAATTAAAAGTCTTGAAGAGCATACACTGATCTGTGGAAAAGAGTGATCTTTAGTCTTCCTTCCTGCCATATGGGTTCACTTAATGAAAACTCAGGGGAGGGACAACCACCTCGGGTCCCCTCCCACTGTGGGAACTTTTCTGTCCTCTTAATAAATCCTACTTTAAAAAAGAAAGAAAGAAAGAAAGAAAGAAAGAAAAACTCAGAGAAAGGACCAGAGTTCATTGTTTTCTTCTTTGATAGGTCAAACATCAGGCAAATAAGGGAACTTTAGCCTGTGTTTTGGGTTAGGTAGAAGATTGAGAGGGGAGAGAACAATTGTTTCCTTGGTGTAACAGTTTGTTCTTTATGTAGATGGGGGAAAGTTTCTCCTAACAACTGTTGATCTCTAAGGGTCTTTCATTCGAAATACTAATTATACCAAGGGGCCATATTTTGGAATGAAATTCCTGTGCTCCATCACTTCCAAGGACAAATATGCAGTTATTTTTTTTGTTCCCCAAGAGTAAAAATTATATCAGTGGTAAGCCTAAGGTTTATAAGTATAGCATATATTGTGTATCAATAAGTATAAAGTTTGATATGAATGCTATCTCAGTTTCTTGCTCATAGTTCTATTGTATTTGAACTTCATTCGCAAGAATATTCCTACAGAGAAAACTTGGAAATAGTTGGAAGAGAGATATATTCAATATAAAAAAGGAAATTTCAAAAACTGTATTTATTTAGGTTCTAATTTGGGAATACAAGTATATATTAGTTTCAAAACAATTCACAACAAATGACTATTGAAAAGGCAATAGCTTTCATTATCTTTAACTATAGCTTTATCTAAATAAATAAAATGTTTCCAAAAAGTGAAAGAATGCACTTAACATTTTATTAAATGTCAACTATGTATCATTTTCCTGTGATGGGTTTATAGAGATTCTTTACTGAGTTAAGAAGAAATAATAAGAATAAGCACATTATTGTCATTGTTTGGGGGGTCTCAAAAAGCAGATATTGATGCAATAATTTGAGTGCAAGTAGTTTATTTTGTAAATTAATCCAGGAAGCACTCTTAAGGAATATGGAAGGGAGGTCAGATAATAAAGAATACAATCCTCTGAGAGACATGCCTTAGTTTTTTTTCACTGAGAACAGGGAAGCTGGGGTATTCATCTGCCAACTGCTGTCCCTCGTTGGTTAAGGATTTCTATGGGCATTAACCCTTCAGAGCTTCCTGACTGCCCTACAGATGTACTAAGTACACCTGCTGCCAGATAGTGTCCTTAGGCAGAAAGACACAGGAGGCATTGACCTGTAAGGGGATTATCTGCAAGAGAAGTAGACCATGGGGACATAAGTAGAGCACTGACAGCATCTGCTGCATTAAATCAATGAAACTTGTCATTATGCTAATCATCAAGGGCACACCAAAGAAACAGAAAGCCTAATGCATTCTATATATGAGTTGACTTACTTTTAAGAGTTGCATTTGTCACACATAAACCATTTGCCAGGTATCAAGCTAAGGACTAGAAATACAATTAAATAATAAAACACAATGTGTGCTCTTAGTGGGTTGGTATCACTATCAGAATGCATGCAGTAACACTCCAAAATGAAAAGATGCAAAATAAAGGAGTTAAAGAAATTTAGAAAAGATGGGCAGCCTATGAAAAAAGCAAGTATAATGTGAAGTTAAAATAGAAATATTTCCAAATATTAAGACAGGTTAAGAGAAAATGAGAGTTGAGTACATTGGAGCATAAACTGGAGTGAAACATTCATTCATAAAATCTACTGTTCAAGGCATAGGCAACAGGTAACTAACATGAGCAGCAAGACCTGTTTGTCTGAGGCAGCCTGGATGGCTGCCGATGAATGGAGGGGTGGGGCCATAAGTTGTTAACCAAAAAAAGGAAAGCCTGCCGAATCTTTGAGTTTAGGTGAGATGAAATGAAGGCATCAGTGAAAATGGATTCTCTCAGAGGAGTAAGGACTTAACTTTCCCTGAAATTAGGATGTAGAGAGTACAGGGCCAGAAATGCATATTAGTGAAGGGTGAGGAATTCTACTGCCGTTGGGCTATCTTTCTAAAGATGTTTGCATAGTAAAACTGTTAATTTTTTTCTCAATTGTAGGAAGATTGAAACTGTTTCACAAATTCATTAATTAATTCAGCCCACAAGTGTGTGTTGAACATCTACCACATGCTATCTACTAAGACAGGGTCTGAATCCATGGCTTCAGGGAGCTAACTTTCTGAAGGTAGATTATGGAAATAGAAGCCTTGGAGGCAGTGTGTCAAAAATATACACAATGTTTTAATTATTTATGTAGATTAGTATAAAGCTGACAATAGAATTTAGACAAGTGTTTTTCAAATTGCAGGTCATAAACCACTAGTTGAATGTGAAATCAATTTAGTTAGATAGGACCATTTTTATGTTTCCAAATTAAATGAAATACAACAGAAAATTAGAAAATGCATTACAACAGGTGAAGGTAAATATTTTTGAATGAAAAGAGTCTTTCAATTATATACATGAAGGTATACTGTGTCATAATATTAAACACATTTCTTACCATGGATCATAATAAAAAATACCAGTAAACAATGGTTCCAGAACAGTGACCTAATCTGGCTTGCTACTTTTTTTGGTAAATAAAGTTTTATTGGACTGTAGCCATGCCCATTCATCTATATACTCTTCATGGTTGTTTTTGTATTACAATGGCAGAGTTGAGCAGTGATGAAGACCATATAACCCCAAATTCCAAATATTTGCTATATGAACCTTTAGAGAAAGAGCTTGTTTGCCCCTGGTTTAGACTATTTATCTTTCTAAGGAAAATAGTATATTGAGTAACACTATAAAACAAAGGATAGAATATTATGAGATCCAAATTACTTAGGTATTAGACATATTCCTTTCAAATTGATTTATAGATTAAATTTAATACCAATCAAAATTCCAGGTTATTTGCAGAAACTGACAAACTGATTGTTAAATTCTATATGGAAATGCAAAGGAACCAGAATAATCAAAACTAGTTTTAAAAAGAAAAACAAAACTACCTTATTTCAAGATTTAGTATAAAGTATCAATAATCATGGTAGTGTGATATGAGCATAAACATGGACAAATAAAAGTAGAGAACAGAGTAGAGATTGTGGAAGTCAGTCTGCACATACATACCGTATATGGGCATCTGAGTTTCCTCCAAGGTGCACACGTAGTTCGTGGTAGATGGAATCTTTTCAACAAAGAATAGCCATATGCAAAAGATTGTACTTCATAATTAAAATTAAAACCACAATGAGATCCCACTTCATAGTTAGTAGAATGGCTGATAGGTTAAAAGACTGACTGTATCAAGTTTTGAAGAGTATGTGAAAAAACTGAAACTACCATAAACTGCTGGTTGGAATATAAAATAGTGCAGTCTCTTTGGAAAACAATTTGGCATTTTCTTCAAAAATTAAAAGTATACCCACTATATGGTCCAACTATTTCACTCCTAGGTATTTACCTGTGAGAAAGAAAAGCATATGTCATCCATGTACTTAAATATTTATAGCAGTTTAATTTGTAGTAGTCCAAACCAGAGACAACTTCAAGTTCATCCACCAGTGAATGAATAAATGAATAGGGTATATCCATACAATGGACTACTACACAAATGAAAAGGAGTGAACTGTTGATATAGGCAAAACAACTGATGACCTTCAAAATAATTTTGCAGAAAAAAAGAGTGCCATAATACCTGACTCAATTTATACAAAATTCTAGAAAACATAAATACATTTATAGGGACAGAATGCAGGTAAGTGGTTGTCTGGGGATAGGGAAGGATGGGAAGGAGGTATTATGAAGAAGTATGAGAAAACCTTTGGGAGTGATGGTCATGTTCATTACCTTGATTGTAGTAGGATTTCACAAGTCAAAATTTGGTAACTTGTATTTTAAAATGTGTGGTTTGGTCAACTATATCATAATAAAGGTGTTAAAAATACAAATATCCCTAAACGTCTTTTCTGGAATTGTTCTCCTCCTCCCTTCCCTGCCTCATATTAATGCCAGACTGATGAAGTTAACATAATGATAGTCCTGTAATGAATGAGATTAATATAATTTTCTGATTTCTTATGAAATTGCTGTTATTATTGCACAGTCATCCTTTAAGTGTGGTCCCTCAGACAAGCCACATCACTTAAAAATGCAAATTTGGGGCCCCAACCCACGCTATGGAATCAGAAACTCTGGAGATGGGGCCTAGCCATCTGGATTTTAACAAGCACTTCAGATCATTAATGCAAACTACAGTTTGAGAAACACTGCTGTGCTAGATTATGTGTTTTTATAAATAATAGTTTTGATTTTTTTCTGCTTTATTAGATAGTTTTATTTTGAAGATAGACCCTAATTCATTCGAGTAAATTCAAGCTAATTTATTTCTACCTGTAACAGGATGCATATTTCAAAATCATCATTGAATACCTAACACAAAATACAAAAAATAAAAATGTTTGTTGGCCTTGAATTCAAGGTTCTTTCAATTTTTTAAGTAGCTTTTAATAGAAGTATATAATGATTCTTATACTCCTCTTCTAAAGTGTACATCAAGCCTGATTGTACAGAAGTCATTACTTTATATAAAATTACCAGTGTTTTATTTTCTTTCTTTGACTCTGTTGTAATTTTTGCAGTTAAAAAAAAAAAAACGCCTGCTTTCACATTGGATTCTCTCTTAATTTTTACTTAACAAAGTCTTCAACACATTGTCTAAACTAAAAAGGCCAGAAAGGTATATGTGCAGGAGGGAAACATGGCATCGCAGGCATTCAGCAGGAGCCTCTAGTACACAACCATAGGAACTCGTGCACTGAAGTTCCCAGTTGTTCCTGAGTGTGTTTCTGAGAATTCTGTGACTGCCATACTCTGTCTTCCCCTCAAAGACATTCTCAACTCATCTTCATGGTCCATCTTAGATTAGTGAATGAAGTCACATTAGAAAAATAAAATGAAGTTTAGTTTTAAAAAATTATAATGCCTAGCATAAAGTAAGTTTTCTAAAGTCAGTTAATTTTTTTATAAAAAAAAGAAAAATTACAGTATCCTTAGGTCACCTGGTATATAACCCACAGAGAGGCTGCCAAATTTAAGAAAATAAGATCTTTATAAAGTGCCATAAGAGCATCAGGAGATGAGGCTGAGAGATAAACAAAAACCACTAGCAAATTCATTTAATTTCGACAGGAGGAGGTAGGAGGAGGGAGAATAGGGAAGGAAAAGTGAGAGCTGAGAAAGATCTGCAGCAGAATATGATGCGTCAATTTTTTTTTTTTAAGTCCTGGCTTGATTTAAGTCCTAATACCAGGGTTTTATGCCAACAAATATGCAGCTGGACAAAGATAGAACCTGAGGTTGGGACCAATTTTGTTTAAGAAAAATGAAGCCATAGACTATTAATTTGGGACTTCAGCATTTGCAAAGAATATATATAATATATATATAATTTTACTTGTAAGAAAAAGCTAGAAATATTCTCTGGATTTACCTTAATAAATTTATAGAAACAATTGTCCCATTTTCTGTAGACATAAAATGATGAAACTTCAATAAGATCCCACTGGGAGGTCAGGTGATCATAAATGAAGAAACTATGGGAGTCTAGAGTCTGTAGATCAGAAAATGTTCCTTTAAGTGTCCCAAGGGGCAAAACAAAACAAAAACAGCTAGTGAGATGTATCAGCCAGGGAAGCACCAAGTAAAGAGTGACATAAGTGTCAGCAACTATTACAAAGACACCAAGTCCCATGACAATAGCTGCCAATATTAAGTGATGATAAGTTCTATACAATAAGCACATAGCACAGAAATTTTCTGCCTCAGGCTGTGTCTCAGACATTCTAATTCCAACAGTTTGGGATGAGACCAGGGTATCAGTATTTTCAGAAATCTCTGCACATGACTCTAATGTGTTGCCATATTTTGGAAATGTGGACATAATAAAATCCTAGGTATGGGTGGGAATGAAGACATTCAAAAGATTTGGAAAGAATTTGCCATTTGCTGCAATTGCCATCATTCTATATCTTGTCATCAAATGGAAATTTTCTAATTGTGGATGAGCTGTAAATTCAAGAACAAAAAGATGAGGGTATTCTTTTAGGCTTGATAATAAGTACAAAGGCACAAATTGTGCCTTACTGTACTGTTCTACACAGCCCACTTCAAGCAAGTAAGTCTTGTGCACATGTGTGTACATATATGTAAATATTTATGCTTTGAACAAGTTTGAGATCTATTTTTGATAGACTAATTTTAGCTTGGGAAAAATATGTAAGACAATATTGATTGGAAAATATGTTGCTGGCCGGGCTCAGTGGCTCAGCCTGTAATCCCAGCACTTTGGGAGACCGAGGCCAGTGAGTTACCTGAGCCCACGGGTTCAAGACCAGCCTGGGCAACTTGGTGCCAACTTGTCTCTACGATAAATCACAAAAACTCGCCAGGTGTGGCAGCGCGCATCTGTAGTTCCAGCTACTTGGAAGGCTGAGGCAGAAAGATCACCTAAGCCCAGCAGATGGAGGCTGCGGTGGCAGTGAGCATGCCATGCCATTGCACTCCAGCCTGGGTGATGGAGTGAGACCCCAACTCAAAAAAAAAAAAAAAAAGAAAAGAAAAAAAGAGAAAATATGTTTTTTTTAAAAAAATTCTACTTCATTACAAGTAATTCAAACAGTGAAAATGGAGACAATGTTCTTGAATTGCAGATTCTACTTTCTTATCTGCCGATTCCCACCTTTGCCGAAACAATCCACTCAGACATAACACAAGTAGTTTCAAAGTTCACACACTTGAAGAGGTGGGCAGTGGAAAATTTACTTGCTCTTCTCCTTTTTCCTTGTCCCTAGTTCCTCTGCAAGCAACACATCCTTATGCACTGATGTCACTTTAGTTAAACATGTGTATTTCCCTGAGGGTGTCTTCATGTGCTCCAGCGGAATTACAGAGGACATTTTCTCAAGAAGTAGGTCAGGTTCCACATGTACTGGGGAGAGAAAGAATTAGAAGTCTGATAAAAGTTACAGCAATGATTATAGATTTTTGTTTGGTTTGCTGTACTATTGATATTTCTTTGAAGAAATGCATTCAATGTTCCTTCATCTGTTTTTAGACTAGACTATATATTATTGCTAAAGTCTATATCCTAGCTGGTGGTCATATTTTTAATTACTCTGAACTGTATTTGAGTACAACTTGATTTGGGTCTTATTAAATCATCTTATCATTTTAGATTTCTTCATTGTCTCATTTTCTATTTGTGTATCAAAATCAGAACCATTCTGTCCTTGAAGCACTTAAATCAAACTTGTTTAGTCTAAGCAAGCAGTTTAATATTAAAGTTCCTTTTGTTAATTAGTTTACCCCAATATATACATTTCTAGATCACTGCTATAGGAAATCTCAAAAGTCCACGATTTTTTGTCTCATAAGGGATTTTATCACAGTAAGAATGTGACCATAACTTCCTTACCATAAAAATGTTAACTTTCTTCACTAGCTTCTCTTTATTTCTGTTACCCATCACATAGAAAGGTTTCTTCAGACAATTACCATTTTGCTCAATTCATTCACTTCAAATTTTACTGGTGGAGTTAAGACACAGCCCTGTGATGAAATGTGAAAAATCAGTGATTATGAAACTTGCTATTAGATTTAACTTTGCTCTCTTATATGATAGTTTTAAACTCACTCTTCAGTATTTTTTTTTAGTTCTCAGAATTTTGATTGCAAGAACTATTCTTTCTTGCCTTAGATAATTTTAATCTTATGAAGACATTTTAATATCTGACTTTCATGTTAGACCTTGCAACAATGGTACAAATATATTTATTATTTAGAGTATTTCTAATATAAATAAACTTGTTGGGGTCTATTTTGATCAAGGGTAGTTTCACTCATCTGTTTCTACTTCAAAGTCTACGTTCTCTCATAAGAACACAGAATGTGACTTCAAGGAATACCATGGTCTTTCCATACAATGAGCTTTGCTTCTAGGAACCCCTACAGATAGCAACTTAGCATTTTGGAAACGTGTGTGGTAAGATGTAAAACACAACTTAGTTCCTGGTGCTGTTATTTTCTCTTCCATGCTCTTGCTTTACAGATCAACTAGGTCACCATGCTCTTTACCTGTAAAACAGGGAAACAATGTCTGCCTTGCAGATTTGTTCTGTATACTGAAAGAGTGTCTGGCTTGTGAAATGGACTCAAGTGACAATAGCCGATGCAGTATAATATAAGCTCTTTAATTCTAGACAATTTCCTTGCTATTTTCTACTATTGGGTTGTTTGGGTTGCCATCAAAGTTTTCCAACATTTATTGTTGGATATAGGTCTTCTAACATATCTTTTCATTTTCTCTTTACACCAATGATGAGCTATTCAAAACATTTTATGATGCTTTTTATAAATAATTTTTCTAACGATTATTTTATCTAAGTTACTTTAAGACTTAAAGCTTTTTCCTTGAGTGCTGATATATTTTAATAGAAGTAGTTCTTTGTTATGAATTTCCCATTTTAAACATATTTTCTTTGCTTTCATGAGCCTTTGAAATGCAATGCTAATACTGTACTATGATAGAATAAGTCATTTTAAAAGCCCAGCAAAGCTTTGAAGGTAAAAAATATCTAATTTTTCTTGCCATCTGGATTGTAAATGATGCTCTGAATTTATAAGGATAATGGCTTCTGAATATAGAGTTCAAGTGATTCTACAACACCTGATTATGATAGTTAAGCTAGATATAGTTTTCACTCACAGTAATATCCATCTATTTGTTATGAAAACTAGTCTACCACATTGCTGGTGGTAAGTGCATTGCAAATAATTGTGGATTAACCTTTCTATTAGGATATAAATTGTTGAATGAACAGTTTAGCTGAAGTTTCATACTAGTGGCGCAACCTAAATTATCTTCATAGTGTCCTGATGATAGGTTTTTGGGAGCTACTTATAGCTTTGGAAAAACATAAACTATAACAAAACAACCCAGGAGAGACTTAAATAAATACTCATGGGAATGTGGTGAGATTCTTCTGACTGCTCATTCTGGCTGCTGAGTTATAATGTTCATTATGGGTTTATCTAAGAATGGTCTCAGAACACCAGGACAATGAAATAACCACCAGCAGGGAAATGAGTGAAAGTCAGTCTATGTGTTCAGTTGGTATGAACTATAGAAGGCAATGTGCCCCTGTTTGAGAGGTAATTAAGACTTACTTTCCATGCATAGAGAAGTCTCTTCACCACATATATAATGCTTAAAGCATTAATATTTCCAACAGCATATGTCTAGGTTAACAACTGGTAATATTTCTGTTGAAAATATACTTGTACATTAAGAAAGTTCAGAGAGGCATCTTTACTCTTGGATAAATTATATACCTCAAGAGTTGAGCCAAAAGCTGATTTTTTTCCCTTCAAATAACATTGTTTACATGGATTTTTTTTTAGTACAATGTTGTCTAGTCATAAAAACAGAATTGTATTTAAACAAATTGCCTTCTTAATATTGACTACATGTATAAAGACTGGATAATTACATAAACTTTCAAGTTGAATCAGGAAAATAGTTCTCCAATTAACTTGTGCAGATTTTGATTACAAAGTGAATATTCAAAACCAACTGAGTTGGCCATTTATAAATTATAATTTCATTTCTCTTGAGAGTAGAAGAAGCAAGATTTGTATTATTTATTGTTATAGTAGCTTCCTATGGCTTTGAAAGTTTGACCACAACGCGAAGAGTAAGCTTTGATTAAGCACTAGTTTATATCGCTATGACTAATTTCTTCTTTGCTAAATTTCCTTTGTCAAGAATTTTTGGTGAGAGTCCTGCCTTTCTCTCATAAAAACTATGCTATCATCTATTCTGTGAATAAACTTGGACTGACCAGAACCTGAATCTGTTGAACATAAAGAAACTAACAACAGTCATTATTACATGCAATGGTTTTACATTTACAGTATTATTTTCTTATTTCCTTGCAGATCCACACAGTCATTGCAGAACTATAATGCCTGACACATTTAATTAATAAATGGAGAAATAAATATTTTTTTCTGAAAAATATACTCAATGTCTCTAAGAAAAACAAATAAAATGGAAGGTATTTTTAAATCTTTACAAATTAGGAAATCAAATCTCAGAGAGATTTAAGTCTCAGACTGAAATACTTTGCCCCAAATGATCCAGCTAGAAAGTGGGAGAGCTGGGATTCAAAACTTTCTCTGTGTAAGAACATCAACAAAAGAGTGTTTTCAAGAGAGTGATCTACTGTACTAAAAGCTGTTGAGATGTTGTATAAGGCAAGGCCAGAAAAGGCCCATTGGAATTGGTAATATGGAGGTATTTGAAACCATAGTAAGAGTAGTTTTGGAGGAGCAGTGGAGGTGGAAAGTGGATTGGAATGAGTTGAAGAAGAAGTGAGAGTTAAGAAGGTAGCAATCTCAAGTTATGTATGCATTTCAAGACGTGTAACATATAAGGGTCATGAGACATGACCTGTGGACATGTAGGGTCTTGAAATAAAGTCATCAAAGCCACACAACAAAAAGAAAGACTTTATGTGTAGCCTTCTGGCAGTTAACAAAGGTTTTACAGAGTTACAGTCACTGAGATTGGTCAGGAGAAAAAATATGTAAGTTTACAAGAATGTAACGTGAGGCAAAATGAATGTTGTCTTCACTTCTATGAGGTAGATGACCTAAGGAGATGCAAGTCAATAAAAGTACATTTTGTGGGTTTGAGTTTAGCGGGGACAATGGACAGTTTAGCAATAAGAGAGTATACTCTAGTTTTCAGTTTAGCCATCAAAACTAAGGCTTTGGTCTTGCAAGTCTTGGTGTAGACTGTTGCAAAAATATATATTAATGATCCATAGCTAGAGAGACTTTAAAGATGAGAAGAATTAGAGCATATTCCTGTTGCTGAAAGGTCTCCAAAACAGGAGGTCAGATTGATGATGTGGTGGTGGTGGGACTAAGTGATGAAACAAACATTTGGAAGAGACAAGAGGAGATGAGATCCAGAATACAGTGTCAGTATTTGCTTTTCCATGGGAGAAGGCTCAAGTTTTATGCATATATGCTATAAGATGTAGACAAGGTAAAGGGCCTATCAGCATCTGAAGTGTTTTTTTATTTTTATTTTTAATTTACCTGATACAGGAGTTGGATTATATTTTTTTTAAGTCTCCTTTTTTATGTTGTTAGCCATACTAAGTTTCATTTATACTTAAAAGCTCATTTAGTCCTTCTCACTTCCTAGTTGGCATTAAAATTTCACCACTAGCTTTGTAATTTTGGGCAAAGAATTCTGCCCCAGTTTTCCTATTGGCAAAATAAACACGTATTTTACAAGATTGCTGAGATTTAAATGAGATCATCTTCATTCTTGAATAGTGTCCAGCAAATAGTTAAGTGCAATGAATGTTAGAGATGTACTATTTTTATTCCCAGATAAAGTCACAAAACCTATGTAGATCTTATATTGCTGACTTGGCACAGAGAAAAATCCCTTTGCCATTTAAGAAATTATTACTTTCCTGAAGTCATCTATTTAGTGAGTTAGTGAAATATTCCCTCATCACATTTGCTGATGTGTTAAAAAATGTTTATTTCAAGGCAGGTTGTCATAAATAGTAAAGAAAAGTAGATTGGTAAGACTGGGTCCCTGCATCACAAATAGATATAAAGACTTCACTGCAGGATGAAGGGTCATAAATGAGGACAAACCTATTGATGGATACTAAGAGAAGAGTCTACGGGATTGGAATAAAGAAGGTTAGTGATAGAAATCCTAAAATGGAGTGAGAGTGGAGAAAGATCAGGACAGGCAGGATATTGATATTTCTTGAAGGCCAAGTATATATGTTAGTGTTTTTGATTTGTCATCTAATTTTGCTTCTGCTCCAGGACCATAATGTAACTTCAAGCAAAGAAGAATGCTCTCTGCATTTGCTTAGCATTGGATCCTCAGTCCATGGTGTCTGGTATATGGCAGACACTCAATAAGTGTTTGAATGAATAAATTCAAACAATAAATACACACACACATGAATATCTTTTCTTACCTTTGAACTAAAAAATATATTTCAAAGTCCTTTTGATGTGTTAGATATGATTAAAAATATATAGCTAATGGAAATTTAATCCATTCAAATATAGAACTAATAATATGGGATTTATAATAAAAAAACTGTAAATCTCATATACTTTGACAATTATAAAAATCCATCTTATAATAGTGTAGGTAAAAGGAAGTTTTAAGTGTCAACTTTCTCATCCTTTAGAGTGGTAATAAATAGATACTACCTAAATTTGAAACATAATTATAATGACTCCAATGTCTTAATGTAATTTTTTTAATTGTCAACTTTGGAGTTATCTTTAGAAACTTATTCTTTTGTGATAAAGAAATATGTACTGGAAGTTAATCAGGTCCTTCAATTTGTTTTGTTCTTTTTCTATTAAAGTCATTAAAAGTTACTTTTAAAATATTTATTTTAAAATTGCATTTAAAGTTGATTTCATATTCAAAAAGAGGTTAGCTTTACTTTTTTTCCTTTTAGCAGTATGTATATATGAACAAGTATCAAATGTATGCACATGTATTCAAACACAGATACAGATTCATATATACACATATACACATATGTAATCTTACATATAGTTGTTTATATATTAAAAAGTCTTAAACAGTGTTTATAAAATATTTCATATAGTTACTTTTGGATCATAGTATTTGAGTCAACTTTTAATTTTTCTTTGAACTTGTTTTGGGGGAAAATTTTTCAGTCATATAACTTTTATGAACTTCTAACCTAAAGGCCTAGTTTGTAAAAACTGTCATATACAATAAAGTAGGAAAAAGACAATTGTCCTTCTTGTAATTTACTTCCAAGATTAAACTGATTAATCTCAGCAATTGATCTGGTAGTACCCTGCTTGCTTAATGTTAATAACTTGAATATGGCCTCATCTTAATATGTATTCAAACTACTTTCATTTGAGCATTACAATGAAAAATAGGACTGAATCCCACTGATTTCTAAAAATCACATTGAAAAAATGTTCTATGCACTTACTTTCTAAGAGAAAACTAAAATTTACAGACATTTCTTTAACAGTGTATAAGAAGAACACATAAAAAATGTTTATACAATAGGACTTTAAGTGAAACTTTATAAGAGTCACTAAATCCTATAAAATCTCTATTTTTCTCATGTTAAAAATCCAAGTAGGGCCTCTAAAATGTTAGGTCAGGCCTGATGGGGGTGTGTGTGTGTGATCTGGTGCAGGGTGAAAGATGCAAAGAACTCCACAGAAGTTAGATTGGAAAATATATGTTATTTAGAAAGTAAGTTAGAGAGAGAAAGGAAGAGAGAGGAGATTCACCTTCCCAAAATAGGAGAGAGGGCCAAAGTCAGGAAACATGGCTGCCATAGCTCTAAAAGCCACATGGACATGCGGACAGAGTTTAACAAAGCAATGGCAAGTGGCTGCCCAGGTTGAATCCTTTTAAACTTTCCCTTTGATGGGAGCAGGACATTAAGGTGATTGGGTGGTTTTCTTCTCCACATCATCATGAAAGGCAGATAAGCACAGGTACTGATGTCAAGTGATGAAAGGCAGGCAGATGGGTGGGTTAGTCACATGACTGCTGCCATGGTGATGGGGTCTGTGTTATGAAGATCAGGAAGGGCTGTTTCTTATGGGTGGAGGCAAATACTTGAAATAGAAAAGCTAATTAGTACAAAACAAACTGAGGAGGGGTTGTAAAATAATTTTTCGTAGCTACCTCTGAGAAACTGGTTCTGTCCTTGGCTAGTGATTAGAGGGTAAATTAAATTGAACTGCTAGAGAAATATGACAATGCTAAGTAATGTTAAAGTGCCTGCTCACTGAGTATATTGACTCCATGTTATATTCTTTCAATTTGTGTTGTACAAATGGGTTTTGAAAAATTACATGGAGCTCAGGTCTTCTCTTGGAAAGCTTTTTGAATTATATATTTGATATAATTCTCTAAAAACATTCAATAGATTACATTAATCCTGAAACCAAGATAATTGCCATTTATCACTGCATCCTCACAATCACTGAGATACCGCAAGTACAATATGACTCGTGTGTGTGTGTGTGTGTGTGTGT
>CAUYQG010248914.1:0-17512 GCA_963574415.1 Tarsius wallacei
AAGTATCACATGTTTTCACTCATATAGTAGACCTTGATCATCCAACGTATTACCACAAGAAAATGTCTGACTGTGGTGGGAAACTGGGGGGGGGAGGGGAGGGTGAGGGGGATGGGATTAATGGTGGTGGGCATCTATCTGAGGATGGGGAGACACCTCTTATCAACAAGGGTACCTGAACGAAATATTTTTGTATGCCTAACCCCTAACTGTACCCCACAATAACATAATAAAATAAAATAATATATAAAAAAAATAAAAAAATAAAAAAAAAAAAGCTATACATACTGTTCATATCTTAAAATCAAATTAGTTTCACATTTATTAACAAAAAAGAAAAAGTTAACTTCAATTCTTCAAACCCATAAAGCCTAAATAATATTCACCTAAGTTTTACTTGTATTCCATACTTTGGTAGAATGTCAAAAGCATCATCTCATGATGGGTTAAGGCAGTAGTGGATTCCAAAACTTTTCAGTGAAAAAAAAAATTAATTCAGAGAGAAGACTGACAAGGATGAGGGTATAATTAGTGATTAAAGACAATTACCAGACACATTTAATACGTGCAAGTGCTACTTTAATTTGGAGTCAGCAGCCCAAAACAAAAAGTGGGTAGAAGGATTTTAATCTGAATTTTTCTTTCCGTTTCTGCGGTCGTAGGGTTTGGGGACACTGTCACATTATTGTTTACCATTTCATCAGTGATAGTCCATCCCCTAAGCAAGAAAGGATCCAGGTGAAGGGCAAACTCAACTGGGTGGACCTGGTGATAGGTGGCTATGGCCAATCTCTAGGGAGGACCCCACTGCTTGACACAAGCAGGGTCTTCTCATCCACATGATGAGTACTTTGGTTCTTGGTGGCTTCAGCATATTCTGACCTTGGGAACAATGGCTTTCCCACTTCTCTTTTGCTGCTGATGGCAACCCTTTTGGAGGAGGGCGAGTGGGTGCATCTCACCCTGTTCTCCACCCCCAGCTGCCACGGGAACCTATGGCAGGAACAGCTCAGCCACCTACTCATTCAGTGCCAGTGGGCAGACAGGCAGCCCAGGAGCAAACCCTGTGTCTGCTCTTCCAAGGGTTTCATTTGATGAGATTCACAGTAACCAAAGAAACAGGTGCTTGATTAGGCCAATTTAGCGAATGAGATTTTTGTACTGTGTAAATACAAAGGTGGCTGACTCCTCATCTGCACTGCTGTCAGACTCCTGCAGGGAGGCATGAGCACCGCACATCTATGGAATGAAACTCCCAGGTAAGTTGGAGAATCTGTGCTCGAGCTGGTGAAAAGGATCTCCCCGACAAAATCATCATGGCCAAAGTTGTCTACTGCTTCTAATGGTGCCAGCAGGAAAAGGTTCATGTCAGCAGCAGGACTGCAGAAATAGCAGCCATGAGGATGTGGTTAAATAGCTTCTCAGGAACTGTGACGAGGCCAGTGGCGAGGGGGCGCCCAGTCAGCACAGGCGACAAGTAAAATGGAGCACATGGGAAGACATTTTGCACTCCATACTTTTAAACTTATTTTTAAAAATCTCTGTTTTAACTTACAGGTAATTAGAGATATGCCCAGCTCTTCATTTATTCTATGAGGGGATTGACTCAGTGATGTTAAGTTTGTATTTTTCATTAAACGAGTTCAGAACTATGGCGAACCTCTTACATTTTGAGTTAAAAAATAAAACCCAAATCAGAACACAACTGGCATTTTGTCATGAATCTCTGAAGACTTTCTAATGCTGCAATACATTCTAGAACATGTGTTCTTTCTTTGCTTAATGTTATTGAATAAAACTTTAGCTCTGGGTGACCATCAGGCACCTAGCAAAGTATTAATGTCACAATCAAATTTCAGTGGCTTTGAGGTCCCAGTTACTAACTGATAATTTGTACTGATTGACAAATGTGCCACTTTCAAAGCTTCCCATGTGGTGAAGGGTCAATGTTGTTTTTAACTAATCTGAGTGAAGTTTTCTTCTCAGTTGAACTTGATACTTGAATTTAGAAGGGCTTCTCCAACAAATGGTGGCATCCTGAGAATCGTATCTCATTCCATTCAGGCGTCTCAACTGTGGATTTCGGCTGGTAAGTAGTTCAATGAACAGGAGAAAAACTGCTGACTAGGGCCCGTGGGGCATGCCTCCTCTGGCTTCAGAGTGAAAATGGGACAGGTGGTGTGTGACCGGCTGCACCGACAATGCCATGAACTAATTAATTAGTATCCTGATGGTCACATTTCCTCATCGACAATTACCAGTCGTGACATCCTTCGGGGTGTGTAAATAGTCTTCTCCCACCTGGCAGGTGAGGTAACTAGGAAAGGGAGGGTTTCCCAAGGTCTCAGGGAAACCTCATTAGGACAATAGTTAGAGTGCTGCATTCAGACCAGTAGACTGAGCCTTTAGCTGAAATGATAAGGCCAGCCCTCTGGAGCTCAGAGCTTACCTCCACGGTACTCTGTGTTGTTTCTCCAGTCGCTCAGGTCGATTTCAGCTGTGCCTGCGATGACCAGCTCCAGTTCTCTTGCATCAAAGACAGACACTAGCCTGGCATCTACCACCTGCGGGAGAAAAAGAGAAGAGGGCATGGTGTGAGGGTGGAGGAAATATCAGCTTGAATTCAGCTTCAGTAAGGTGAGCCCGAGGAGTTTCAAGAATGATATGGGTGTCCCCTGCATAGGCACCTGAAAAACCGCAGAGCTCTCTACAAATCTAAAGTTTTCTTTTAGCATAACACTGATGAGATTTTTCTCAACAGAACCCTGCTTCATAACTGATTAATATAGTCTTTTCTCACTTGAAAAAGATCTACTGTGTATACCAGTTTCCTCAGATACAATCAATTCATGTGTCAAGCACAGGGTTTGATTACCCACGTGTACCCAACCAAGCATGAGTGAGATGCACTTTGAATGTTGTCAGTAGTCATTGCATCATCAAATGCCACTTGAATCTAAGCCATGACATTTATTGCAAGGATCTCTTGCAGCACGAAGAAAGGCTTGTAAAGCATGAAGCTTTTCTGGTGCTCTTGACACACAGGGGACACATCTTGGATCTTTTCCATGGAAAAAGCAGCAGTGGAGGCAGCAGACGAGAATGAGGAGTGAAGAGGGCTGAGGTCATCTTTGATGCTGCAGCTGCCCCGATGTGCTCTGAGGCCCACGGCCTGTCTCACCTCGTAGAAGCCGCGCACCAGGCTCTCTGTCTGCTGCACAACGCCCCTTTCGATCCTCCATTTCACCATCCGCTCGATGTATTCCTTCTTGTTCTTCTCTGTGACTGGGATGTTGGCTCCCCCTGGCTTCAGCTCTCGCTCGGTAATCTGAGATGACAAGAGGAATGACCATCACTAAATGCTCCTGATGTGAGAGCTGTGACCCTTGACCTTCTAGCTGGAATCAGCCTCCACCAGTTCCAGCCCTGCCCCAGGGCATCCCACAGGCAGGTAACCTGCACAGAGCCAGCACACTACCATGCCCAGTGAAAACCAGTCATGGAGCTGACATTCAAAAACCTCCGTGGTAGAAAACAGAGCATTCAAGTGCTGGTGGTTAAGTTCTAAATCCTGACTTTTAACAATGCAGGTAAGTTGGTTCCAGGTAGCAGTCCCTGGCTTTGGAATGTTTGACAAAACCCATTTCACAGGTTCCTCTAAGGTTCAGAATCTACTAGGTCTAGAGAGCTAACATTCAAATGAAGATTTACTTCAAAGAAGCAGAATGACACTCAAGTGAATGTAAATTCAGAATTTCTTTTTTTAAAACACATGGAGTTCTAAAACCCAACCAAACAGGAATGCCTAAAGAATATCATTTATGAACTCATATATAATTTATGAAAAAAATATTTTCACCTACCCTTCCACCAACTTTGAAAAAAAAAACAGTAATAAGTTGCCTGTATTTTTTTTTTTTTTAATTTAAGAGACAGGGTCTTGCTATGTTGCCCAGGCTAGTCTCATACACCTGGACTCAAGAAATTCATCCACATCAGCCTCTTCAAAGTGCTGGGATTATAGGCATCAGCCACTGTGCCTAGCCAGTTCTGTTCTTAAGCCTTCCCCAAGATATTGTTTATGTTTTTTCGTCATCAAGTCAATCAATTTCAGTTCTTAAATCTGAATGAAAGCTAAATATAAATGCCAATCAAATAATTTAATATTCATGAATAATTGAATTTATTAATAATATTCATTAAATAATTTGCTAATTATTTAATACCAATTAAGTAACTTAATATTTGCCTCTGTGATGGCAGGAACTTTTAAAACCATGTCCTCTACAATGCACACGCTCATATCTCATGTGGATAGTTTAGTTGGAAATAAAAAGATTGTTTTCCACACAAACAGTTCTCACCATCTGTAACTGAGGCAGTTAACCTGCAGCTGGCATTAGGAAATCTTTGTGGCTGAGATTGTTGGAACTGTGTGTGACCCTGCACTTAAACCACCAGCAAGCCCAAGTCAATATGCATCTGAACTTGGCCGTGGAATTAACCCTTTGCCCACCAATGCCCTCAGTCATCACCCTCAGGCAATGGCATGCACAGCCACAGACCTGCCCAAACACTTCCTCGTTCACGGTGAAGGTGAGGTCCAGGATGTCGTGGATGTCATTGTCCTTCATCCACTGCAGGCTCTGGTGGAACTCCTCATCAAGGTACTCCAGGTCACTCAGGTCACATAGGCTGAGATGGCAAATGACAGAAACAAACAAGCAGGCACAGTTGTTAGCAAAGGCCCAAAGTCACCAGGAAAGAAACTGAGATATAAAGATAAGAACAAGATAGACTAAGTAGGCAGAGATTTCTGGAATGCTCTTAGCCAAGTTCAGTTACCAAGCCACTAAAGTAATTTAGAAATTTGGTATAAAATTAGAAAATCCTAGACATACAGAATCCCTGAGGCACCCCTTGGCCTGTCCCCTTTCCCACAGACACAGGCTGGGGAGGTAGGGGGTGGCTGTGGCGCAGACCATCCATACACAATGCCAGATCAGGGCCCACATCAGGACAGTTTGGACCCAGTGCTCTTCCTGACTGAACTGCACTTCCGTAAGGTATTGCTCTCCTAGTGAGAGTTTCTGTCTACGTTTCTAGACTGTACTTCGATTTGTTTTCTTTTAAAGACTGGACTATGATTCATGTTCACACACACCCCCTTTCCTTCATGCTCCTTATTTTTCTGGGATCCTGAAAACACTAGCCACAGACTCCTTCTTCCCTCATAATGCCTTTCTGTATTTCTCCCCCTTTTTTCATTTTTCCACTGCAGGGAGAGGATCCACGTGAGGCAGAGTTTGTATTATATAGCCCTGTTGTACATGGTAGTAATTGATTTGCTATTGTTGTTTTGAATTTGCCCAGTTTCAAGGGCCAGTTTGTTTGGTTCAATCTAAACATTTATTAGGTATCAAGTATGTACCAGGCATCTTAACAGCCACTTGATGAATAGCTGCTGCTCTCAGGATCTAATGGGCTAGCTGGGGAGACAGGCATGCAAGTAGATAAGTTAACATAAGGTGATAAGTGATACATGGGGAAGTAACACTTAAAGTTCACAGGCCTTTAAAATGTATGTTACACTTCAACCAAAAAAAAGTAAGGTTGGTGCAAGGAGCTGTCAGGAAGCATAGAGACATTTGCATGGACACAGAGATTCTGGAGATGCTTTTTGGAACATATGATGCCTACATTAAATATTGAAGGATGTTTAAAAGTTAGAGGGATAAAAGGAATAAATGGAGGAGAAGGGAGGGGGAGAATAACATGAACAAAATGCAAAGGCACGCAGTGTGCAGAGTATGTCAAGCACATCACAGTCCTAGAGAGATAACCACAAGGCAGAGTCTCTAGAAACTGAGGCTAGAGGGGCAGCTGGGAGCAGGCCTTAAGTGACATCCCAAGGGGCTTGGTGATTCAACTACTACAAGATTTGATGGGCAACACATGTCACATGATCAGATATGACATGTGAGTTAGACACAATTCCTCTGGAAGTTGCAAGATAAAGGATAATTTAAAATGAGGAGAGGGGAGGGTGTGGTTATCATTACAGGGTAAAGACTAATTCATAGATAAGACCACCACAGTCATCTGGCCCAAATAAGATAAGGGTTCTAATTCGGGCAGAGATATCAAGGGTGGAGACGAGACTTATTTAGGAGGCAGACATGTAGCAATTAGTACATGATTTCTTTTGAGGGTGTTAAGAAAGGTGTCTAACGTAGGGATGGCAAATAAACTCATATTGAAAGCCAATTCTGATTAAGCACCAATCCTGAGGTCTCTAAGTTGAAAAGATTCCGGAGGCCACAGTGAGTTCAGTAGGGAATAAATGATGGGAATGGGATCAGTGTGGGGAATGATGGGATGTGTATTAAGTATCCACCATCCCTGTACAAGGATGACTCCCAATTTCTGACAAGAGTGACCCAAGAATATCAGCAGAGCAGAGCAGAGCATATGAGAGGAGGTGAATTTTTAGGGCAGAGCAAATTAATGAGTTTAGTTTTAACCATGCTGACTCTGAGGTCCCCGTGAGACAGCCAAGTGGAGATATTTGGTGAACCATTGACTGTGTGAGGACATACCTCAAGAGAGACCAAGACTCAGGTACAGGTGTGGAAGTCAGCAGATGAGACAGGTGAAGGCATTTCTCCACAAGAGCACATGAGATAGTTTGGATGTTGTCTCCTACAAATCTCATATTGAAATGTGGTCTCCATGTTGGAGGTGGGGCCTGGTGGGAGGTGATTGGGTCATGGGGCGGATCCCTCATGAATGGCTTGGTGCCCTCCCAGTGGTGGTCCTAGCGAGTTCTCGCTCTATTCGTTTACCTGACAGCTAAGTGTTTAAAAGAGCCTGGCACTTCCTCTCTCTCTTGCTTCCTTTCATGCCATGTGACATGCCTGCTCCCTTCCCCTTCCACCATGATTGTAGCTTTCTGAGGCCTCACCAGAAGCAAGTACCAGTGCCACACAGACCGTGAGTCAAAGAAACCTCATTACCAATTACCCAGCCTCAGGTGTTCCTTTACAGCAACATAAAACAGATATGTGGAAAAAGCAGGCAGCCAGTACTGGAAGCTTCAGAAATGCTGGGGCTTAGGGGCAAATCAGGAAAGGTCACCAAGGAGACAGAAGAGGAAACAGTGTCATGGACGCCAGCGAGGGGAGACCCAAGAGCACACAGGGACAGGGGCTGGTGGCACTGTGTCAAAGTCAGCAGAATATGGTCTTGAAAGAATTATCCAGAAGCCTCCAGAGGTTCCCGGGGGGAAAGAAACCAGCAAGAGTATGTTGAGGGTGTGGCCCTGAGGTATGTGTAGGTAGTCAGTGTGGACTATGCACTCAGGAAGCCAAAGGAGAGGATGAAAAGAAGGCAATGAAACGTGAAGGTGAGAGGCAAGAGATGGCCCCGTGGCCCCAGGTGTGGCCAGCAGGAGGTCTTCTTCTGACCCTCAAGGGCCCCAAGAAACATCTTGCTCATTTTCATTTGAGGTCTTGGCTTACTTTTTATAGAAAGCAGGCAGGCAGCTTGGTGAGAGGGAGGGTTAGACAGAGTCAATGCCCTCTTGGTGCTATCTTGAGTGGCTCCCCCACAGACAACTGCCTGCTCCTGCCTAGCCTTGGAAATGGTGACTGATGGTGGACAGATATGGCAGGGTCACATTTACAAGAATCGCAATCTCACGTGGCAACAATGAAGTCGCTCTGTGAGTGCAGACTTTTCATCTGCCGTCATCAATTGCTGTTTTGCATACAGGGGGAGTTTCAGAAAAGGATGGCACCATCCACCCAACAGACACATGAAAAACAAAACAAAGGAGCATGAAGCTCTGAACCAGGAGTGGGCAGCTGGAAGTTGGTACCCGCCAAATACACAAAGCATCTCCTAAGGGACGGGGCCATGAGTCACCTAGGCCAGCCCACAGTCGTTCTATTAATACTCAGCATCAAAACCACAAGAATGCCAGGGCCGTGTCTGCAGGACAATAACTGCAGGAGAAGCATATGATGCAATGGATGAGACTCAGCCAAGTGGAGTGGAGCAACACAGGCTTTGGGGGTGAGGCAGGAGCACCGGGTCAGAGCAGGAGAAACGCTGCCCCTGTATCTGAAACTGTTCTAGAACTCTAGACCACCAAGTTAATCACAACAGATTTGAGACAGTGAGCAGATAACGACTTTGACAGGAGATTATTTTATAAAGTAAGTGCTGTGTGTTTATGTGCTGACCGCACAAGTGATGCAGTGATCTTACATCCTCAGGAGGGCCTTGTAGAAGGGCCGGGTGAAGAAGGCATCCAGCAGGTACTGGTGAATGAGCGCCAGGCCCAGGATCCTCCCACTGAACCGGAACCTGCCAAGGAGATGAGAGTCAGCTTACACGTGGAGCTGCTTCTTGTGGTTCTGTTTGCTTTAGGAATGCCTTCTGGCTCTACCCATCTCTGTTTCTCCAAGATGAGTGCCCACAAGTTGTGAGAGTCTGTGTGCCTGTGGACTGTGTCTTCATGAGGCAAGAATCCATGCGACTTGCTGAGGACACCTGCTTCACTCCATACTTTGAGACGCGGCTCCACTCTCACGCCGCATCAGCAATATCCACCACATGGCACCCATGCAACCAACATGAACCCCCCCACCAGCATTTCAGTGAAAATCTCCACACCACTTTTGGTTCTTTGTAGAGACAGGGTCTCATTCTGTCACCCAGGTTGGAGTACAGTGGTGCCATCATAGCCCACTGCAACCTCAACTTCCTGTGTTCAAGCAATCCTCTTGCCTCAGCCTCCCAAAGTGCTGGGATTACAGATGTAATCCGCTGTGCCTGACTAATTTTTTGTAGAGACAGGATCCTGCTATGTTGTTATCCAGGCTGATCTTGAACTCCTGGCCTCAAGTGATCCTTCTATCTTAGCCTCCCGGAGTGTTAGAATTATAGGAGTGAGTCAGTGGACCTGACCCCAAATCATTTCTAAGAGTTGCTGACAGATGGAGACCTCTAGGTTGGGTGTGTTCTGGTGTGTGCCTGTGTGAAGACTAGAAGGTCACCTCTGACACAAGCACAGCAGCAGGTCCCTTCTGAGGAAAAGCCCAGACTTACACTGGGGGACTTCCTGTCTCCATTCTGCTCAAGCCCCACTCCTGACAATGATTTCCACGTGCAAGAATTATGCATGTGGACATTTGGGGGGGGGTTTCTCTTGGGACACTCTGTTCTCTAAATCCCCAAGGCTCAAATCTATCCTGAATCACTTTGGAAACTTTATTAAGTTTACTTGTATGACTGGACTTGCTGCCTGGGATGTATACTTATACTCCTTTTCAGTGTTCAGATTTTGAAGCCTGATGCTTCCAAAAGCATCAGCCATACTGGGAGTCACATAGGAAGTCTGTGACTTTGTCACAAGGCAGCCATTCTGAGACCTACGTCCACAGTAGGCTTCTCTTATGCCCACCTATGTCAGCACAACCCCAGCAGCTGCCACAGAGGGACTCCATGCCACAGCCTAGTGGGGCTCATCTGGAGTGTGAGTCCTAGAAGTTAACACCTCCCCCCACCAATGTTAACCTCATGACTCCAGACTCCCAGAACCTTTTCTGTGAGTCCCACTCACATTCTCACCTTCATTGTCCTCAGGGAAAATGAGCAGGAAAAAGCAAACAGGAGTTATGCAAATATTTAATCTATCCACACAGAGACTTAAGAAGGATGTGAAGAAGTCTGGAAGTGCAATGTGGGGTTTTCAGAACAAACAGTCTCCAGGTGGGAATCCTAAATCAGCTTTCCTTGATGATTTTGTGTGAGAGATTAGGAGAGCGGCCACCCTTGGTCACAAACTCCAAGTGGCTAGTGCGGGTGAGAACCCCCTTCTACCTCAGCCTACTCCAACAGCTCCCACCCCCACAGTGGCACTCCCCAGGGCTGCTCTGAAAGCTGCCTGGTCTCTGGGAGGGCCCTTGCCCTCCTCACCCTCACTCTGCCCAGAGCTCATAGATGCCCAAAGGCTTTGAGAAGCTCAGGGACCTCCCCAGGAACCTAACATCATTGCCAACTTTCTTGCAATGGGAAAAAAATCTCTCTAATTTGACCCAGTTCACTCAAATGGATCTTATGGGACATAATCTATTTCTAGCCTGGAGACTGCTTTGACAACAAAAACAAGAGTCAAATGAGGTGTTTAACCAAAAATATGATTTCATTCGAGGAAAAAAAATCTTGAAATGTAGGTACCTACAAAAAAACCCCCCCAAAACCCCCAAAAAACTAGTATCACAGAATATCAATGGAAGATAAGTGTCAGGAACATGCTCACCATTCGTGGTGATTGTCAACAAAGGCAGACATGGGACTTATTTGTACAGTGTATGTGTCGTTGGCTGAATATTCAAATAAGCCATAATATGGGTTAAAGAGTTCTCTGGATACCAGGAAGAAAAACTCTCTGGAAGGTCCACTGTAATCCAGCCTATAAAAGGAAAAACACACAAAAAGAACAATCAGTCATTTTTTCCCTAGACATCGGGTATTATTTTCCCCAGAGCTCAACGTCCTATAGGATGCCCATCAGAAGCCCAGTCGTCCACACACCAGGGCTACCCAGGACACATGTGGTGACCCCCAGGTCCCATTCATCGTGTCTTGACCCAGAACAGTGAGACAAACAATGACCTCAATTGAGCACACCCCAAATGAGAGTGCTCAAAAGAGGCAGTGCGTGAGTAATTTTATTGCATGAATATGTAAAAAGAGGTGACTCTTTTAAATGTCAGGAGTGCAGATGTGGGAAAAGGGGGCAGACTGAGTAGGAAAGCTTCATTTAAACAGGGGAAAGCCAGACGGTGTCAGCCGTAGCCCCTCCTGGGACAGAGTCCTCATGGACATCTAGAATATTTGTAAATGGAAAAGGAAGAGACGTCTGTGAATGGAGAGAGGATGTCACAGACACAAGGCCTCTACGGAGATCAGAGGCAAATATAGAACAACAGGGTGCAAAAGAGCACTCCAGATTATAAAACACCAAGGAAAATTCTAGACAAGAAATGGAGGTGCCCAATGCTCCCCAAGGAAGGCATTTGGAGAAGAGGCAGGTGCCCCGGCATCTGACCTACAGGTACATCTTGTGTTACCTACAAAGATGCCAGGTAGGGAAGGTTGTGTGGGGTTTGAGGAACCACAAGAGGCCAGGAGTGCAGACAGCAAAACTGCAGGGAAGGAGCGTTTGCAATGAAGCAATTTGATGAGCTCCATTTAAGAAGAAAAGTATAAAACCCCCTATGATAAAAAGTACACATGTGGATTAAAAACAGGGGGCAGAAGAGGGACTGATAGCAGCTGAAAAGTGGGGGCGGGAAGCCAGGAGACCCTTCTCCTTCTTTTTCTTTTTTTTCTCACTCTATCTTCTCTCCTACTAGGAAGAAAAATAAAAACGGCTTTTCCATGTATTCCTTGGGGGTTTCAGAGAATTTACACAGAATGGATATCAACTATTCACATACCACTTTCTCAATTTTTGCCATATTTAAGTATATTATTACTATTTATTTAATATTTTTCTTTAAATCAACTTTAAATCTATTTGTCTTTTTGATGTAACCTTGTCTCATACAATATTTATGAAGCTTTGACCTGCTAGCTCTATTGTTTTCCAATATAGGTGAAAAGTAATACATGAATATTAAGATAAAAATGTCAGTCTCAGTGGTAGCTACAATCATTTCCCACAGCACAGTGGTACCGATACAGCATACCCTCTTCTGTGCTGGTGGGAAACCAGCTGAATAGGACATGCAGACAGGTTCCCCAGGACTGGCAGATCAAGGGTCCCCAACCCTTGGGCCATGTACTGCACAGCAGTTGAGAACCAGGCCACACAGCAGGAGGTGAACTTCATCTGTATCCCCATCTTTTCATTCCTGCCTGAACTCCACCTCCTGTCAGATTAGTAGCAGCATTAGATTCTCATGGGAGCGTGAAACCTATTGTGAACAGCGCATGTGAGGAATCTAGGTTGCCTGCTCCTTGTGAGAATCTAATGTCTGATGATCTGAGAGGGAGCTGAGGCAGTGATGCTACTGCTAGGGAGTGACTGCAAATACAGATTTACATTAGCAATGAGATTTGACTCCCCAGAAACCACAATAAATCAATTGCTTGCAGACTCACACCACAATCCTATCAGAGAGTGGCAAGTGAGTTGATGTACTTCAGTTGTACAGCTGCACCTGGTGGCAGGCGTTAAGTCAGAACCCGACAGTTATTTTAGTCTGTGCATAGCCCACCCCTTATTTTATTTACCACTTCCGTCTGCATCTCTTTTTTAAAAATGGTGAGTTGTGTGATTATTTCATTATATATTAAAATGTAATAACAGAAATGTATATATTACAATGTAATAGTAGAAATAAAGTGCATAATAAATGTTATACACTTGAATCACCCTGAAACCATCCCCTCCCCTCTATTGGTTCATGAAAAAATTGTCTTCCATAAAACCGGCCCTTGATGCAAAAAAGGCTGGGGACTGCTGCAGGAGGTGACACTCAGGTGACCCTGAGAACCCCAAGAGGGTACACTGGCTGCCTCCATGGCCTCCTCCTATCGAGCTATTTCTGGCCTCTCCTGCCATCAAGAATGAGAATGGTCCTTGACATATTCAGAGGCTTTCTCTCAACAGGCGTCTGTGGCCCGATGATGATTTGAATATGAATCTAGAGCCGACAGATATACAGCTTTTGGAAAGCCATTTCTATAGGAACCCCAAGTCCAGCAGTTTCTGTGTCTTTGGTCCCTGCCCCTCCTGCCCTTTCCCCACTCCTGGGCATGTCCACTTCCTTCAACCTTCTCTCAGGCAGAGTGGGGCGTCTGATGGCAGTCCTTGCTGCTACCAGGGTGGTGTGGTCTTGGCAACAGGGGCTTAGGAATTCAGGACATTTCTTTGCTCTAATGCAGGTTAGAATTACTCTACCTTCGGTGCAACCTCTTGACTCTGTAGTCTAATAAGAAGCTTCTCACCAGCTAAAGTTACTCAAACTGTCCATCTGCCCACTATAACCAGGATCCCTTCCCATCTGCCTGGAGCCAAATCTTCTGAAAATCCAATAACAGACTACACTTTCTCTATAGAATTTAACTTTGTGAGACAGTCTCCGAGGTCTTCCCAGAAACAGAGAATGCCAGTGGTCAAGGCATCTTAGAGTCATGTGTCCAATCCCTTCTTCTCGAGGGGAAGACTAAGGCTGGAGGAAGTCACTTGATCAGATGAAGGTTGTGAAGAGTCAGCCTTGAGGCCTGGAGACAGGTGTCCCAACCCTAGGCTGAGCACTTACAGCCTGCCCTTCAGGAACCTAAATGCTTGCCAAGAAATACACAGCCTACTTTGGGGGAGGGGAGCAGCTGCAAACGTGCCTATGGGCCACATTGCCCCCCGCCCCCGGTTTTGTGAATCACCTTTTATTAGGACGCAGCTGTGCCTGCTTTTCTGCCTTGTCTGAGGCGCTTCCTGCTACAAGGGCAGACTAGAGAAGGTACCACAGAGAAGGGCTGGTGAAGCCTAAATATTTACTATCCAGCCCTTCACAGAGAAGATCTCACAACCCTTGTTGCAGAAGAAAGTAGGTGGAAAACACTGTGTTACTAAAACATCTGCTCACTGTTAATCCTCTTCTTCTGTGAACATCTCTCCCAGGAAGGACCACATGACTCCAGCAGCCTGGATGTGTGCAGCCCCTGGAGTGGCCACATCTACCATGTGTGGGACGCCCTGAGTCCCCAGCTGCTGTGGTCATGGCTCTGCCAGGCTGGACATGACCCAGGCTCCCGGTGGGTAGGACCACGGGTAGTCAAAGCAGGAGGCAAACAGTTCATAGTCTGCTTACTTACACAGAGACCACACTGGTGTATGAAAATGGGATTCTACCTGCTTAAAATCAGACTGCTACATTCAGTGAGAAGCAGCAGGCTTTCGTTAAGTTTTGATTCTGAGTGTGTCCATACAACTGCACGTCCCCGAGAGCATCATGACGGTCTGTTTACATGTCTGCCTTCCCACACACACCTGACTGGACCCACCTGAAGCCTGGGGCAGCGCCTCTTATGGCTCTTATCTGAAGACCCTAGCTGCACACATGGTAAGGACCTGATAGATACTGTCAGATCAATCAGGGGAGTTCTATGATGCTTTCTAGATAAGATCAACATCGATACTATTATGTGATCATTCTGCATCTGGCAAGTGAATGAACCTGCACAAGTCTGCCTTTGAATGGATATTAATTCAATGACATGGGCAGGTTATGTCAATCCCTAAAAGGTGACTCAATGTGGAACCACTGTCAGAAATCACACGAGTAAACGATGCTTAGAAAGTGTGGTGTATAACATCTACTGATACAGTAAAGTCTGTTAAAACAACAAAGATGGACCTCATGGATTGGTTCCCTTTTTTTATGATAACAGGAATCTGCTGAAGATGAGATGGGTGCTCCCTGAGGAGTTACAATGAAAAGGAAGACTCTTTTCCCCAAGAGAGAACAAAGCTAGGAGGAAATTTGGCTTCACCTGGTCAGGTTTTTATCTGCAGTTTTTTTTTTAGCTCTAGAGATAGTCTTTACCCCTGGATGTGGTTATAACCCAGTACTGAGAACAGCCTGCCTTCAAAAGGTGGCAATCACAACTTAGACACATGCCCTGTGAATTCAGCAGGGCATGTGGCTGCAGGGATGCCACACAGCACTTCTGGTAATGTCCTGGCAACCTCGTCCATATAAATAGTGACTATGACTCACGTCACAGGGCTGCTTTGTCACATTCCTGTTTTGCCAGCTAGGCTGGCTCTACAACCACAGGCTTGGCATGGAGATACAGAAGCCCTGGACAATGGGCGTGTGTCCACACAACAGCTGCGTCCGGGGCACTGCTGGTAGGCACAGCTGTCTTGGTAGGCTGGGTGTGGTGCACCCCCTCAGCTGGGGGTGCTTGAGACATCCGCACATGGTCAGGTAGCATTCCACTGAAGTCACTAGTGACACTCAGCATTTGTTAAAATAATGGATTTTATCCTCCCATTTGTTATTTTCAACTACGATTTTCTGAAAACAAAGTATTCCAACAAAGTAGATCATCCAATGAAAGAAACTGCCAGCCCCGAGAGGCCATGGTCACCTCCTAGAGATGGTTCCAGCACCGTGGCCCTTGCCCCTTTTGACAGGCTCCATGGCCCTCACCCCTTCTGACCCACTGCAGGTGTTTACAGCAGTGAGGCCAGATCCAAGTCACTGCTGGGGCAGGGCCGGCAAATGTGCAATCGTGACAAAATCAGCAAGGTGTCCCGAGCAGTGTACTGAGTCAAGCCTAGATGCAGATGTACCTTCTCCAGCAAGGCCTGGGTTATCTAGATTCTCCTACAAGTGGTTCTGTTTTGGAAGAAAACAAGCAGCACCATCAAGTTTGGTTTGAAGCTTCAGAAATGAATCGTCAAGGTCAGAACCCCAAGCAGCTCCTGGTGAGGATGTGGCCAGTCATCTGTGAAAATGGGCTGGCTACCTTCTAAGAGAAATGGTGGGAACCGACGTGGAACCCCATCCTCCCTAGTTGCTCCACATGTCTGTCTCAGGGGAGAGGTTATGAAGGAGATCAAGGTTCTGGAAGGTTCCTAAGCCCACATTGACTCTGCTGGCCCATCGCCCCTGAATCCAAGTGTGGCTCTGCAGGACAGGTGACTGAAGTCCTGTTGATGACACCTTGCACACAATAAGCTCATTCTTGCTTAAAGAAAGGTGTCTTTTACAGGGTATTCACAGGGTCAATGCCCTCTCTCTCTCTCACACCAGGCCGCCATTCCTTGACTGTCGTGAGTGCTAAGGAGTTAGTGGCCCCCCCACCTTGTCAGAACATCATGTCTAACCCAGCTCACATCAGACGTCATGTAAGCTCTAGTTGCCAGGATTTTCATTCTAGAGGAAATGACATGCTGGGGACTGTGCAGTATTTCTCTATCCTTGACCCCAGAGGAGCTGCTTCTTGGTAGCCTGGTGCTTGGTAGAAGCAGGCACCACTACATGCACCAGCCAGGATGACTTGGTTTCCCCTATCTGCCATGGACCTCCCCTCCCCACAACTTCGTGAAGGCAGATCACCAAGTTGGATAGAAACTTTGAGACTAGAACAAAACCTCCAGCTCTAACCAAATTAAGTCACTCATCACAAGATGGTGCTTAGAAACCATTTACTCTGATAAAATGCAGAAGCAGAAGACAAAGTGTGATTTCACTGAGAACTAATCATTGCTGTCACCTAGCAATGTATTGCATGACTAGGCTCTAGGGTTATTTTTAAACTGAGTATGTGCACCTCCAAGATTCTGGGATTAATTCCACCTCACGTGGAATTTGTAGCTTTTTTGTAAATTTCTGACTATAAAATTCCTCATCATTTTCTTATTCTGCTCTTCTATTCCAGGAACATTCCACATACCATGTTTCAGCTGGCAGCAGGGCTGAAGTCTTACTATGAATCTGCTCAGCTATACCTTTCTGGAGCATGGGTAGATGCATTATTCTTAAAAGTAAGTCCACTTTTCTTTATGCCTTAGGCAATCTACTGTAAATAAAGAACTGATTATGACACCAATAAGAATTGGAAAGTGTCATTCCCTCCTAGATAATGTCAAGTTGACAGGACAACACACCTGTATACCAATGCTCCTACTGAATCGGACTTGCCATGGAATTAATAATACATCTGTGTGCTTACTCCTTTACCAACCTTAAATGCACACAGAGTATTCACAGACCAAAACTCATCCTGGTGGCAGTCACTCATCAGACAATAAGAAAAGAAGGGTTGTTCAGGAAAACACTTCTTGAGTCTCCCAATCCTGACTACAGGTTTTCTTTTAATACACTATTTTAGGATAGTTTTTTTATTTACAGAAGAGTGGCAAAGATGGTAGAGTTCTTAGAGATACCCACACATGGTTTTCTTCTTATCAAGACTTCCTATTCATATAGCCCATTTGTTATGATAATGAGCCAATATTATACATTATTATCAACTGTATACAGCCTTTATCCAGCTTTCCCTAGTTTTTGCCTGCTGTCCCTTTTCTGTTCCATGATCCTATTAAACGACATGATGTTTAATTGTCACGTCTCCTCTTGGCTATGACAGTATCCCAGACCCCTCTGGTGTCTGATGATCTTGACAGTTAAAGAGTTCATTCTCTCATTCTCTCTCTCTCTTTCTCTTCCCCCTTCCCCCTTTCCTTATAAGGTCTTGCTCTGTTACCCAGGCTGGAGTGCAGTGCTGTGATAATAGCTCACCTCAGCCCTGATCTCCTGGGCTCAAGGAATCTTCCTCCCACCTCAGCCTCCCAAGTCATGGGATTACAGGCTGAGCCACTGAGCCCGGCTTCAGTGATTTTTTTATTCCTGGAAATTTTATTTCATTCTTTCTCCACTCTGTCTTTTCCACAGTACCTATTATTATTTCTAATCTTTTA
>CAUYQG010248920.1:0-10782 GCA_963574415.1 Tarsius wallacei
TCTCTACAATAAATCAAAAATTAGCCGGGCATGGTAGCACACGCCTGTAGTTCCAGCTACTTGGAAGGCTGAGGCGGAAGGATCGCCGGAGCCCAGCAGGTCGAGGCGGCGGTGGCCGGAAGCGGCCACTGCACTCCAGTCTGGGCGACAGAGGCAGACCCCAACACAAAAAAAAAAAAGAAAAAAAAAAAAAAAAGAAATTAAACTCAGGCATGTACTAACTAAAATACTGTGCCAACATTTTTTATTTTTATTTATTTATTTATTTATTTTTAATTTTTAAGTTGGAGTCCAGCAATCCTTCCGCCTCAGCCTTCCAAGTAGCTGGAACTAAAGGCATGCGCTACCACGCCCAGCTAATTTTTTTTTTTATTTACTGTAGAGATGAGGTCTCACCAAGTTGCCCAGGCGGGTCTCGAACCCTCGGACTCAGGCAATTCACTCACCTCGGCCTCCCAAATAGCAGGATTACAGGCTGAGCCACCCAGCCCGGCCTCCAACATTTTTAAAAAGTGGCAAAATCAGGGAGACAACAAAGTGTTTTTTTAAGCTAAAATTAAAATATATAAGTTAATCTCAGGAGTTCCTTCTTGTTCTGGAATATCACATAAACTATTTTAAAATGTATTATTTATACTCCTCTTTATTATTTTTCCAAATTTTAGAGACTTTTCAAATTATGACAAAAGCCCTCATTTTATCTCTTTTGCTAGGAACCAAAGCCATTATTCAAAACCACATAATAGTTTTTTTTTTAATTTGATCTTGCTTCTGCATTTATTTTGTATACAACATCTGTGGGTTTTTTTGTTTTTTATTTTTTTTAGTTGGAGTTTCACCCAGACTGGAGTGTAGTGGCGAAATATAGGCCACTGCAGCCTTGACTTCCCAGGCTCAGGAAATCCTTCCACCTCAGGCTTCCAAGTAGCTGGGATCTATAGGTGCACACCCAGCTAATTTGTGTATGTATGTATTTATTTATTTACTTATTTCTATTGTAGAGACAAGGTCTCACTATGTTGCCAAGGCTGGTCTCGAACTCCTGGGCTCAGGCAATCCTCTTGGCACAGCCTCCCAAAGTGCTAGGATTACAGGCGTGAGCACCACACGGGGCCTGTATTTTTTAATATTATAGCTGTTTTATAAAACAATATTTATGTAGATTTCTTTGAGAGACATTCCAGGATATTTCATTTGAAGATTGCCAAAGATGGTACAGATTCAGTACATATATGTCAGAATTTTATAATTTTACTTAAAAAAATTATATTTAAATTTTTTAGCATTTAGAAGTTTTGAGGAAACAGTGCTTTTTTCAGTTTCGTTTATCAACTTATTTAGTAATTTACCAGATATAGGTCATTCCAAGTTTTGTTAACTTAGTGACCCAAGAGTGTCATCAAGAAGCTGAGTGTCAGTCATGTTTCCAATTCTACTATATTTAGTATATTGGCTTTTTCCTTTCTGTTCCTCTCTTAAGGCAACTTTACTGCTGCAGTTCTATGCATCATATCACATGTAACAAAATCCAGAGTTAGAAAGGGATGATTATCATTGGCTATGTTTATTTGTTTACATTTTTATTTTGAAATAATTGTAGATACAAGAAGATGAAAAGATAGTAAAAAGGGGACTGGTACCAATGTAGTCTGTCCCCAGTTTCCCCCAATAGTTACATATTTACATCTTATATAATTGCAGTATAATATTAAAACCAAGAAATTGACATTGATACAATGTGTGTGTATTCTTCTATATTATTTAATCAGACGTTTAGATTAATGTAACTGAATAACTTAGCTTTATTTTTTCAGGCAGTATAATGCCCCTGAGATCTATTTAAGTTGTGTGTGTATCAATAATTCATTCTTTTTTATTGCTGAGTAGTGTCCAATGGTATGTGACTGTAACCATTCGCTTCTTGAGGGACATTTTGGTTGTTTCCAGTTTCTGGCTATTTCTTCTAAAGCTGTTCTGAACATCTGTGAATAGGTTTTTATGTGGACATAATTCCCCACCCCTAGAATAAACTCCCAGGAGAGCAATTGTTGGATTGTATAGTGGTAAACATATGTTTAGTATTTTTATGAAACCACCAAAATATTTTTCCAGATTTCACAGCCTCACAAGCAACGAATGAGATCCAGTTTTTCTGAATCCTTGCAATACTCTTAGTCACTATTTTTTTTTTTTTTTTTTTAGTTCTTCCAATAGGTATGTAAAGATATTTCATTTTGGTTTAATTTGTATTTTCTCAGTGGCTAGTGATGTTGAACATTTTCTCATGTACTTATTTGCCATCCTTGTAACCTTTTCAGTGAAGTGTTTTTTTCATGTCCTTTGCCCATTTTCTAATTGTTTTGGTTGTGTTGGGGTTTTTTGTTTGTTTATTTTATCTTGAGCTCTGAGAGGTTCTTGTATATTCAAAGTCTTTGTCAGAGATGTAATTTGCAATTATCTTATCTCATTCTATAGCTTGTCTTTCGATCTTCTGTTTTGTTTGTGTGTGTGTGTGTGTGTGTGTGTGCGCGTTTGTTTGTTTGTTTGTTTGTTTGAATAGGAGTCTCACTGTCTCATTCCCAGGCTGGAATGTAGTGGCAGGCTCACAGCCACCTCAGTCTCAACCTGCTAGACTCAGGCTATCCTTCCACCTCAACCTTCCAAGTAGTTGAGGAAGGCTGAGCCACCATGAGCCATCATGGCATGAGCCACCAGGCCTTGCTATTTTTAAAAATCTATCGTAGAGATGAGATCTTGTCATGTTGCCCAGGCTGATCTCCAACCTGTAGGCTCAGGCAATCTTCTCTCCTCAGCCTCCCAAAGTGCTGGGATGTCAGGCATGAGCCACCATGCCTGGCTTTTTCAGTCTTCTTAATAGGGCATTTCTCAGAGCAAATAATTTTAATTTTGATGAAGTCAAAATTACTGAGTTTTTTTTTTTCTTTTATGGATGGTACTTTTGGTATCATGTCTAAGAACACTTCATCAAGCCCTAGGTTCCAAAGTTTTCTCCTGTGTTATTTCTAAAAGTTGTATAGTTTTGAGTTATCCATTCTGAGTTAGTTTTAGGGTAAAGTGTGAGTTGTGGATCAAGTTTCATTATTTTTATCTGTAGATGTTTAATTGCTTTACCACCATGTGTTGAAAGGAATATTCTTTCTCTATTGACTTTCCTTTACACTTTTGTGAAAAATTAGATGTTTGTATTTGTGTGGGTTTATTTCTGGGTCCTAGGTACTTTTAAATAAATTAATGGAATTAATCATATTAATTTTCCACTAGTTTTGCTACTCTGGTGTCAGTTTTTAATGTCTATATTTTATTCATGTAGCTAGTCCTTAGAGACTTTTAAAATTACAAAATATACAAAGATTTTTATATAATCTGTTTTACATAAATAAGCATTTGAACTTACTTTAAATGTTTAAATGTTTATTCAAGCATTTCTTCTCTGATCATTCTCTCATCTTCTTCATCCAAAAAAAAAAAAATAGAAATTATATCCTACAACATTAGATTATACTCACAACATAAAAATTCTTTTCTCTAATTAGATTAAATATTCAAAACAGTGATTGGGAAAGCTCTCCTATTCTACTGGAATGATATTATATCATTTGGAACATCATGTAATTAAATAGTAGAAATGAGCTATTGTTGAAATGAGAACACTGTCTAAATGAATAATCTTTACTTACACAATTCTTTGCAATGTTCAAATATTGGCCAGAAAATTTTGGTCTTGTATAAAAGATCTGAAATGTAATTTTTTTCCCATTTAATTCTCTATACACAACGAACCTAAGTAAGAGAAATTGTTTCATTGATGTTCAACATAGGGCAATTTTAACTGAATTACTCTAGAGAATCAACAGCCAGTTCCATTAAAATCGTCAAGTTTTATCTCCATACCCCAGCAATTTACAAAGTGTACTATCTAATCCTCTAGAGAGGACAAGACAGATACAGGCAGATGACTAGGCACTGGCTTTCTGTTTTTCAAACATGTTCCCTGAATCTATTGTGTAACTAGTACTCAGACTTAGCACTGGTACTTTTCAGCTTCCTTCATTTCACTCTCCTTAAAAAAGAGTGTAGATTAGCTAGGCATGGTGGCTCATACCTGTAATTCTAGCACTTTGAGAGGCCAAGGCGAGAGAATTGCCTCAGCCCACAGGTTTGAGACCAGCCTGGGCAACATGGCAACATGGCAAGACCTTTTATCTTCAATAAATCAAAAAATTAGCCAGGTATGGTGGTGCACACTTGTAGTTCCAGCTACTTCGAAGGCCTGAGCCCAGCAGGTCAAGGCTGCTGTGGCAGTGAGCATGACACTACACTTCAGCCTGGGTAACAGAGTGCAGATTAAACAAATACATGTGAAATGCAGCAAATAGAAAGTGACTGACTCTTTTTGAGTTTGAGTCAGTACTAAGCTACATTAATAGAATATAAAAAAATATATAAGTAACTTTGGCATGAGTCCTTCATTGTCTATGTCAGGATTAGAATTAGAAATCAGTTCAATTTCCCCAATTATTATCATATTCACTCTGCCCAAATCTCCTTGAAATGTTGCAAGTTCCGAGAAAACTTCTGAGATTCTTTTATATTATACATACATAAGATTAAAAAAAGAATTGAAGTATTTATTTCACTGAGAGCTAATTTTCTTCTCTTAGACAGATATGATTACTATTTCATTAAATTCCGGGGCTCAAAGTGATCCTAGGTATCTTATCATAATTATGGTCTTATTTGCTGTGTAAGGCATTGTCTATCCCTCTTAGATGTACTTGGCAGATGAGGAAACAAAGTGCCCAAGGTCACACAGTTAAACGACAGAACCCAGTTTAGTTCTGGCAGCCTGTGTCAAAAGTTCATATTCTTAAACCATGTGCTATAGAGCTTCAAGTGGAAACTTCTCATTTTATAGATATGAACCAATCCCTAACAGACATTTTGAACTTAATTTTTTTTTTTTGTAGCAGAGTTTTTTCGTATTGCTGTCAAATGCGTCTTATGCTTTATTGAAATTTAGCATACCAGAAACCACTTAACACAATTTTGAGTTATTTGTTTTATAAGTATCTATAAAGTGTTAGAATCTGATACCTTTATGATCCCAAAATTTGTTACCTTTACTTTTCCTATTTATTGATTGAATTATTGATTTTAAAGGTGTAGGGCACAATTCAGGATTAGGTAGATAAGTAGTTATTTTGCAGGTAAAATTTGGATTTTCCTTTGGTCCCCACTTTGCCTACTTTGAGATCATGAAACCTTATTGATGTTATGTGCCCACTCCCCCCGGCCCTGGCAGTTTCCTGCTATTGCCAATCCCTTTCTTTCTTTCTTTCTTTCTTTCTTTCTTTCTTTCTTTCTTTCTTTCTTTCTTTTTTAAGTGAAGTCTCACTCTGTCGTCCAGGTTGGAATGCAGTAGCACTCTCACGGCCACCGCAGCCTCGACCTGTTGGGCTCAGGTGATTCTTCCACCTCAGCCATCCAAGTAGCTGGAACTACAGGTATGCACCACCATGTCTAGCTAATTTTTTTATTTATTGTATTGATGAGGTCTCGCCAAGTTGCCCAGGCAGGTCTCGAACCCATGGGCTCAGGCTATCCTCTCATCTCGGCCTCCCAAAGTGCTGGGATTATAGGTGTGAGCCACTGCACCTGGCTGTCTTTTTGGCTTAAATATCACATAAATTTAAAATGACAACTTACAGTCTACAAGTAACTGTAAATCAGAAATCTGTAATCACTTCAAATCATTGCAGTGTTTTAAGTATGAATGTATACTCACATCTTTGTGCATATCTTCTGTGTATACCATGTATGTGCATGCAAATATACTCATATATGTGTATGCATATATGTACATATAAATGTGTATATATATGTGTGTGTGTGTGTGTGTATACACTTGCATACGTGAAGTAGTATCAGTGATAGTATATTTTACTAATGTGTTAATAAATGTACAATATTCACGCAAGCACAGTGGCTCATGCCTGTAATCCCAGCAATTTGGGAGGCTGAGGCGAGAGGATTGCTTGAGTCCAGAGGTTCGAGACCAGCCTGAGCAATATAGCAAGACTTTGTCTCTACAATACATAAAAAAATTAGCTGGGCATGTTGGCATTTGCCTGTGTGTGGTTTCAGTTACTTGGAAGGCTGAGGCAGAAGGATCGCCTGAGCCCAGCAGGTCAAGGCTGTGGAGGCCGTGACCATTCTATTGAACTCCAGCCTGGACAACAGAGTGAGACTGTGACTCAAAAGAAAAAAAGTACAATATTCCAGTTCTCCTTTGTTTTTAAGAGTCAGGCTCTCCCTCCGTGGCCAGGCTTTAGTGCACTGATGCAATTTGTGGCTCACTGCAGCCTGAACCTCCTGGGTGCAGGAGACTCTTCCACCTCAGCCAGGATTACAGACGTGTATCACCATGCCCAGCTAATGCATTTTACTGTTGTTATTGTGTTGTTCTGTTTTTTATAGAGACAACATCTCGCTATGTTTCCCAGGCTGGTCTCGATTGCCCAGCCTCAAGACCATTCTCCCACTCAATCTCCCAAAGTACTGGAATTACAGGCATGAGCCACCATGCCTGGCCCTTTTTTCCTTTTAATATTTATGTTCAAGTTATTTTGCCTCACTGTATATTCAGAAGTATTAAAGAAATCTAGTAGATCTGAACAGTTTTCCTTCTTCCATCCTAGACAAAGTTACTCAATTGACTAGAAGTGATTGGTAGGTGTGATAAACCCAACTGGGGCATATTTTCTAAAGAGAATTGTTAGTTTTGCAAATATAGCGCTTAATATTGAATATTCTGTGGTTAACTTTAAGCTCAGGGGTCTATAAACTCTAGATCTGAAATTTCCTCCAAACCTAAGAACTCGCTGTGATAGACCGCAAGATTTTCACCAGGTAGAGTGCACTTGGCTGTACCTACTGTTTAACAATAAAGCATAATTTGTGTCAAGGGTATTTATCAATAATGTTGTTTTATCTAGGCACAGTGGCTCACTCCTGTAATCCCAGAACTTTGGGAGGAGAAGACAAGAGCATTGCCTGAGCCCAGGGTTCCAGACCAGCCTGGGCAACTTGGTGAGACCTCATCTCTATGATAAATTTTAAAAAATTAGCTGAGCATGGTGGCATGTGCCAGTAGTTCCAGCTACTTGGAAGACTGAGGTGGAAGGATTGCCTGAGCCCAGCAGGTCAAGGATGTGGTGTTCATGAGCATGCCACTGACCTCCAACCTGAGTGACAGAGTGAGGCTCCGACTCAAAAAAATAATGACGACGATGATGCTGTTTTACAAGTATTATGGACTTTAAAGATAAGCTTCCACATTATATAAATGAATAAATTAAGACTTCCAGGTAATAAATCATTTTTTCTAAAGGCACAGCATATCCATTGCAAAGAAATGATAGCACAACTAGGAAAGTGCTTATTCCACTAAGCAGTTTCTTCATCCACCAAGTCAAACAGGAGTGTTTATGTCCCTGGACCCTTAGCAGAATGATCAGCAAGGATTTTGTACACCTGGCCATAGGAATGAGCTGAGCAAGTTAGAAAAATGAAGAGTAGGCATATTTATTATGGAGACAGATCAAAGATAGGGACTGTTTTAAATAACTATAATCATGACAAATATTAAGTCTTTACTGTGTATCAGGTGCTGTTTTAAGTACCTTGCAATGATTAAATCAGTTAATATTAGCACTTTTAATTGTAGTAACTAAGTTACAGTGAACTTAAATAATTTGCCCAAGGTTACCCAGATTTAAGGTCTGGCTCTAGAATTCACCTGTCTAAACACTGTACATTACAACCTTCTTTAGAACAGTGGCCTCATCTTTTTAACTCCTCAGAAGCTGGTTTATAACCTAGCATGTGATAGGCACATAGAAGAGCTTGATTTTGTTTCCATTGAAAAAACAATGGCTGGGAAACCCAAAGTTTAAGGTAGCTAACAACCTGATACATTTTCAAGACTTCAAGAGAGCTACACCTTTGACCTCAGAGTGGCATATAATCTTCTAGCCTTGTGATCCTTAAGAATTCTTTTTTGGTCGGGTGCAGTGGCTCACATCTGTAAACCCAGAACTTTGGGAAGTGGAGGCAAGAGAATTGTCTGAGCTATAAATAAGCAGTAGCTAGCCTGAAGAGCTATTTTTATAACTGATAGTTTATAGGGATATTAAATGCTGGGTTCAAGGAGTTCAAGACCAGTCGGGAAACTTGGCAAGATTTTACCTCTACAATAAATTAAAAAATTAGCTGGGCATGGTGGAATGTGCTTGTTTTTCCAACTATTTAGAAGGCTGAGGTGGAAGGATCTCCTGAGCCCAGCCGGTTGAGGCTGCGGTGGCCATAAGCATGCCACTGCACTCTAGCCTGGGCCAGAGTGAGACTCCTACACACAAAAAAGAAAAGTAAAATTATTATTGTTGTTGTTGTTGTTATTTTTGAATCAGGGTCTTACTCTGTCATCCAGACTGAAGTGCAGTGGCATTATCACGGCTCACTGCAGCCTCAACCATTTTGGTTCAGGCAATCATTTTGCCTTAGTCTCCTGAGTAGCTGGGTCTACAGGTGCTCACCACCACGCTCAACTAATTTTTTTTTTTAATTCTTTGTAAAGACAAGATCTCGCTATGTTGCTCAGACTGGTCTCAAATTCCTGGGTTCAAGTGATCTTTCTACCTAGGCCTCCCCAGAGTGCTGGGATTACAGGCATGAATTACCATGCTCTGCTGAAAAGAAAAATTCTCAACTCTTATCTTTTCCAAAACATGAAAATATCTAACATTCTCTGTAAGAGCAACTTTTACCAATTTCTCTACTTAGGATTATCAGATAAAAGTTATTCTGCAAAATATTTTCAGATATACTACAATTTATCAACTTAAAGTGCTGACATTAAATTGATAGTATTTCAATAATATTTTTTTTATCAAAATCTTTGCAGCATTTAATATCCCTATAAACTATCAGCTATAAAAATAGCTCTTCAGGCTAGCTACTGCTTATTTATAGCTATAAAAGTTTTTCATTTAAAAATACTTGCTTAGCCAGACACGGTGGCTCATGCCTGTAATCCCAGCACTTTGGGAGGCAGAGGCGAGAGAATTGCCTGAGCCCAGGGGTTCAAGACCAGCCTGGGCAACTTGGCGAGACCTTGTCTCTACAATAAATCAAAAAATTAGCCAGGCATGGTAGCGGGCACCTGTAGGTCCAGCTACTTGGAAAACTGAGGCGGAAGGATCCCCCGAGCCCAACAAGTCGATGCTGGGGTGGTCGTGAGTGTGTTACTACACTTCAGCCTGGGTGACAGAGTCAGACTCCAACTCAAAAAAAAAAAAATTTTCAAAAACTTAGCCAGGCCTGGTGGCACACGCCTGTGATTCCAGCTACTTGGAAGGCTGAGGCAGAAGGCTCACCTGAGCCCAGCAGGCTGAGGCTGCATTGGCCATGAGCACACCACTGCACTCCAGCCTGGGTGACAGAGTGAGACTCCAACTCAAAAAAAGAAAATCTTTGCTTAATGTCCAGACAGCTTAAGTTATCTCATCTGTAGGCTCAACCTAGCAACAAGAAGATAAATTCACATAAAAACTATACTGAGATGACATTTCTCAACTATTAGGCAAAATTCCAAAAGTTTGTCAATCTATTCTGTTAGCAAAGCTGTGGGGAAAAGCATGCTCAAACTCTGCTGGTGGAAATGCAAAATAAAACAACCCTAATGGAAGAGAATTTGGCAATGTCTAGCAAAATTTCAGATGCATTACCCTTTGATCCTACAATTCCATGTCTAGGGATCTGTTTAAAACACAGACAGGCAAAATACAAACATAAGTAACCATGAAGCTACTCATTGCCACACTATCATAATAGCAAAGACTGCAAACCACTCAAAATTCTATCTATAGCAGATTTGTTGAGAAAAATGTGGCCATGTTACTCAAAGTGTAGTTTATACTCTGAAAGCAAAATCCAGTCTTTGGCCAATTCCACTGGACAAGAGGCCTGGTTTCTTCAACAGAACAATAATAAGAAAAAAATAAAACATGAAAATAAAATCCACTGATCAACCATTTCTCCATGTGCATAGAGGTTAACCCAATCCTGATTTAAACAGACAAACTATGGTTTCTAAAACAACGAGGACTGGGAGCGGTGGACCACATCTGTAATCCCAGCACTTTGGGAGGCAGAGGTGAGAGGATTGCCTGAGCTCAGGGGTTCAAGACCAGCCTAGGCAACTTGGTGGGACCTCATCTCTACAATAAATCAAAAAATTTGCCTGGCATGCATGATGGTGTGCACCTGTGGTTCCAGTTACTTGGATGGCTGGGGTGGAAGGATCGCCTGAGTCTAGCAAGTCAAGGCTGCAGTGGCCATGAGCATGCCACTGCACTCCAGCCTGGGCAACAGAGTGAGACGTCAACTAAAAAAATAAAATAAAATAAAAATAAAAAATAAAAACAAGGAAACATATCTTTAATAGGATACTTTATCATATTAAAAATTATTTAGATATGGTATTTTAATTATGGTTATAATTTTTAAGACATCTGATCTTTTGAAGATCATGCTGAAATCCTTACAGATGAACTGATATGCCGTGGAATTTGCTTCAAATTAATCATATGGGGGACAATAGGTGGAACTACAAATGAAACATGACTGGAGGCATCCTGGTAATTACTGAAATTGGATTATGAGTATTTTACATTTTTTTACACTACAATTGTTTTTATTTTT
>CAUYQG010248921.1:0-53421 GCA_963574415.1 Tarsius wallacei
TAGTTCCAGCTACTTGGAAGGCTGAGGCGGAAGGATCGCCGGAGCCCAGCAGGTCGAGGCTGCGGTGGCCGGGAGCGGCCACTGCACTCTAGTCTGGGCGACAGAGTGAGACTCCAACTCAAAAAAAAAAAAAAAAAAAAAAATGCTATTCCTTTCAGTGTAATGTGTTTGCTTTAAGATTTTGTTTTCTGGAATAATAATAATAATTATTATTATTTTGGATTTAATCTTGTTTGACTTCTTGAATTTGTAGAGTGGTATTTTATGATTTTCTCTGTAGGTATCAGGCCTTCACTTCATCCTGTCTTCTGTCTCTCCCATGAATCATAGGCTACAGTTAGACCTTTCTATCCTTTGTTCTGTATATTGCTGTTTTATGTTTCTCTGTATTGAGTCTAGATAATTTCTTCTGACCTCTCTTTCAGTTCACTAATTCTAACAGATTTTTCTATCTAATAAAAACTCATACATTGGGTTTTAATTTGTTATTGCACTTTTTCGTTTTTAGAGGTTTTATTTTTTCAAAAATTCTGGTTTACTCTTAAAAATTTTTATTTTCTGCCTGTATTGTCAGAATTGTCTTTTTAAAAAGATTTTAAGTGTGGTGGTTTTATGATCTGTTTGATAGTTATAATATCTGAGGAATTAAGAGTTTTTCTTCCAGTTCTTCCTCTTAGTTGCTTGGTTATTTTTGACTTGATATAGTGCTCATTGTTCTAGAAACATAGTGAGTATTCTTTAAAGCTTAGGATGAAAACGTCTTCTCTAAGCAGGGCCAGGATTTAGTTATGTTAGGTGCTTAGAGTTACTATTAGTTGGGGATCATTCTCTTCATGTTTTGAGATTCTTTGGGCCACTTAGGCCATATATCTCAGCAAAATTTTTTTTCCCTAGCATTTATAGTTTTTTGTTGCTGTTGGAGGGTTAATGCAAATAACATTGCATTAATAGAAATGAAAGTAAAAATAAGTTTCGTTTTTTCAAATATAATTTTGGGAAATGTCTTCTATAAATTTCTATAAATTAGGAAGTAGTTAAAAATTGTTTGGAAGAGAAGGTTATCTTTTATATTTATTATACCTATTTTTTGGCTTACATCTAATGGTTTTCTTGTTTTAGGGGTAAAGATATTTCCGTCATGGCTCATTCAAAGACTAGGACCAATGATGGGAAAATTACTTATCCTCCTGGTGTCAAGGAAATCTCAGATAAAATATCTAAAGAGGAGATGGTGAGACGGTTAAAGGTGAGTAAAATTAAATATGTTCTTTTGGACATCTGTTTAGGGTGGGGGAGGTCCCCTGTCAAAATTACATAGGACTGTATCTTGTTAGGGCATCTTTAAAAAGCAATTCAAAGCAGCAAATGTAGAGAAAGGATCTAAGGGAGTGGGGTAGATAAAGAACAGTAAGAATTTCTTGGCTATTGCTGATGGGAAAAGCAATTAGGCAGGTGAAACTTAGATTTTCTAGGATCTGTACTTGATGAACAATCCATAGTCCTCTTATATTTCTTTTTGCTTCTGCAAAGTTGTCTCCTTTCTCCTATATCTCATTTATTTTCTAAAAACTTTAATTTCAAAAAGGAGGTTTTAAGTCTTTATACCAAGTAATCAGGCTGTGTGTTACTGTCCTGTAAGTTATTTTGAGAGTAGGTCAAAGAGCTTGACTGTTAGCTTCTCTCTCTGCTTCTGACATGCAGCAGTGAATCAAGATTGCTGGTGAACTTCCATGGATGAAGCAGTCACTGTATGGCTAAGGTCTCTTTCTATGTATTTGAACAGTATTACACCTTTTCTTTCAGGGCAGTGATAGTCACTGTGATTATTAATATGGATAAAGAAGCATAGTGGCCAAGGAGAATTTTAAGCTGATTTATTCACTAGTGTAGATAATCTTTATTTGTGAGCATTTTTTCCCTTCTAGGTTACATCTTCCTGGACGTTTATGTTACCTGATATATTCTTATTTATCTGGATTTCAGGGTTGAAAAACTTTCCTAAGTTAATCGTTGAAGGCCCAGGAGAGTTAAAACAAAGTATTATTTTATATTACTACATGCTCTATTTTTATAAAGAGAAAAGGATGATATACTCATAAATTTCACATAAAATCTTAAGCATTTATACATAAAAGTAATAGAATGTCAGATATCAGATGTTTATTATTCCAAGGAAAATACATCTCTGAGCAGATTAAATTTACTAGTAGCTAGATATCTTACCTAGTTGGAAATGCATGTATATTTATTTTATTGAGAATAATCAAACTACAAATTCCTTCTTTATATGACATGTTTTATGTTATATATGTTTACCTTCTCTTGACCTATTGGATTTTTAAAGAAACGAATATATTTACTTCCTCACATTTGTTTGTATGTTCTAAGATAATAGGTAAACATCAGTTGTTTACAGAGAAAGTAATCCTGAACCACAGACAGAGCCTGCACTTATAAACTGATTAGCACTTAGTGTCTTTTAGAGTTGTTACTTTCTCAGACATCTTCTTAAATTTGGAGGACTCATGAGTTATTAATGGATTTAATTACACCATTTGAGTTGTAGACAGTAGTGAGGAATTCCCATTATCTGGACCTTGAACTAACTGTTGTTAGTCTTGGTGGAATTATTTCCACAGTACTTAATGTTTAGCGTTTGTAGTATGCGTTCATTATTTTGTAGATATTTATGACTGGCAGTAATCTGGTTATTCTTTTTCCTCGTGTATTTTCCTAATTTATACTTCCCACCATTTTTAGCATCCTTCAAAATATAATCTCTTACTCTCCTGTGAAGAGATGCAGAGAGATTAAGTTCTCTGCACCTAGCTCTTTCCCCCTTTTGCATATCGTGTCTGTTCATAAACACATAGGCGGTCAAAGCACGTGTTTTCAAAGTACAAACACTACAGAGTTACAAGAATATCCCTGGGCATCAATCTCTTAAACTAGCTGTAATGCCAGATTGGAAGGATTACTCTTGGTTTTGGTGTAATAGAACCGAGGGGTTGCTCTGTGAAGAACAATGTTTTCCACAGCTGCTCTGAGAATTCAGTCTGAAGTTGAACTATTCATTGCTGTGGTGTCTAGCTCTTCAGCAAGTGGAAATCCTTGCAGCATAAGGACCAAGGCAAGACATTGATGCTTGGTGGCCAGCCCTACTTGTTGCTTAGTATTTGCAGCACCACCTAGTGGATGCTAGATGGCCATTTTTCCACTGGAGTTGTGTTTAATGTCAGTGAACCATTTCTTGTAGCTTCTTTCTGCTCACCACGAACATGCTATTGAGCCAGTGAACTGTTTGTGTCATATTCTTTTTTAATGTGGCACAAGAAACAGTTTGTTGGATGCTTTGGGTAGTTGCTTCATGATAGCTTTTTTTTTTTTTTGAGTTGGCGTCTCACTCTGTCGCCTAGACTGGAGTGCAGTGGCCGCTTCTGGCCACTGCAGCCTCGACTTGCTGTGCTCCGGTGATCCTTCTGCCTCAGCCTTCCGAGTAGCTGGAATTACAGGCACGCGCTACCATGCCTGGCTGATTTTTTAAATTTATTGTAGTGATGAGGTCTCGCCAAGTTGCCCAGGTGGGTCTCTAACCCGCGGGCTCAGGCAATCCCTCACCTCAGCCTCCCAAAGCGCGGGATTATAGCCTGAGCCACTGAGCCCGGCTCACGATAGCTTTTTAATGTTTAGGGATGCACCTTTGACATGTTTTCTTAAATCTGACTATACTTTTTTAGTTGAATATGTGAGCCATGTGACAGGAGTGGTTTAATGGCTCAGATGGAAACCCTAAGTTGTTATTCTAAGGTTTTCTTTAGGTATATACCTTTTCTTCTAATGAGAGAATTTGAAATTTTATAAAAAAGAGTTAGTATTTTTAATGACATATTTCTTTTAGTCCAGTGGTACAAATGAGACTGGAAATTTCAACAAATATTCAATTGGAATTCTTCCAATAATGACTACCATATAAGGCTAAGTTTAAACTTTTAAAATCTGGTTAGCAGATATGTTGGTAAATGAGAAAAATAGTCTACCTAGTCTATTAAAGTAGTTTTAAAAGGATCTTATTTTCTCAATTAGACACTTTTTGTAGAAAAAAATGAAAGTATATTTATTTGAAGTTAACCTTTGCAATTAATATGGCCTTTATTTCAAATGACTGTATTTTTACATGAGGGCATTTCACTATGTGATTTTGTTTTTGTATAGATGGTTGTGAAAACTTTTATGGATATGGACCAGGACTCTGAAGAAGAAAAGGAGCTTTATCTAAACCTAGCTTTACATCTTGCTTCAGATTTTTTCCTCAAGCATCCTGATAAAGATGTTCGCTTACTGGTAGCCTGCTGCCTTGCTGATATTTTCAGGATTTATGCTCCTGAAGCTCCTTACACATCTCCTGATAAACTAAAGGCAAGTACTGATTTAAAGAACTTCAAGATTGACTGGTACTTTGATTTGTCTTTCTGACTAAAATGAGAGTTAAAGTATTTAGGGTTTTTTTATTCTTTGCTACTAGCTGCAGCAGTCTTTTGTCAAACTTTTTCTGTTTTTGGTAGAACTTACTTCTGAAAAACAATTTCTGATCTTGTTATATGAAGTAGAGTTACACAGTACATACTTTTTATATTATGTAATCATGAGCTCTGTTTTCTTTTAATATAATCTTGGGGACGATTTCTTTTCCCTTTTAAAAATCTGTATTAAAGACCATGGCCATTATTTAAAACACGGTATCTGGTATAAATCTGAATGTATAATACATAATCCTAATTCATTTAATGGAGGGTGTGATGTAAATTGTTTAGAAGAAAATACAGTGAATGGAATTTTAATGGAAAGGTAGAAAAAAATGTGTAGTGTTTGGTTATGGTAGTCATAAATAAAACCATATGAATGCAGAATCTTTAAATGATGAGGGAAAAAGGGGGAATAACATGACTAACCTATGTAGAAAAATGCTAGTAGAATGCATTTAGGTAATTAGGGCTGTGCAAAAGATTTTGAATGACATAACTGAAAGCTGTAGTTAGAGAATGAGTCCATAGGATGATTATTGATCCACGGTGTGAAAAAATGACAGTTTATGTTTATTTCACTTAGAAAATCTTGCTGTTACTTATGTATCAGGAACTGGTTTTACAGTGGTAAAACAAAAAACACATAAGTCTTGGACTCACAGAGTTGTTTTTTGATAATTGGAGCAAGGAACCGGCTCATTTGATCTAGCCTGCCAAAACTGAAGTATGGAATGGTTTGGAGCATGATTGTTTTAAATTTTGATTGATGAAAGAATCTCAGGATGAGTGAGACAGAGGGAAATACTCGTCATTTAAAAGTAGAATTGAATTGTAAGATTGGAAAATGATTAGATACTTAAAGTAGATACCATGAGCCCGATCCATGTAGTTGTGTATCCAGGAGTATAACTTGATTTCTAAATGTGAACCTTCCATTTGGAGATACTTAATTGTTTTAAGGAATGATTCTCTTTGGTTGACTGTAGGCTGTGTCTCTTCCTTACTAGGTGTCTTGTTGGCATTCTCATGAAGAGGAAGTCTATAACGACTACTACTATATAATTTATTTACTTCTCTTGGGAATTTCTCAGTTTGTATAATCAATCACCTATTTCAGGGCTTTGGAGTAATGAAAATTTCTTCCAAAAGGATAGCTACAGATTAATTCTACTTAAAACAGGACAGTTTACGAGAAGAATATCAAAGAACTGAGATTAGGGTCTTAGTGTGTAAATCCCCTAGCTGGCAAATTTAAAGTATCTTATTTTTTTGATCAGTTTTTGAGTCTTGTTCTAAATGTCTCCTTTTTTCTTTTTGGGGGATAGTGCTTAAAATAATTTTGAAGGTGCTTTCCAAGTATCTATGGAATAGTTTTTACTGTCTTTTGATGAGCATCAAGTTCATGTACATACACACACACACACACGCACACACGCTGTCTACAGTAGTGTTATACATATTAGAATATTGTGTTACCTTGAGCCTTACCTTTCCACTATTGGTTTGTTATTGCTATTAGCAAGCCCTTTTTATATGGCTTCATGTTTTGGTCAGTCGGTAATTGTTGGTGAGATTATAAATGACTCATCTCCAGGTAGAATCAATATGGCATGTATTCTCTTTTAGACAATCCAGGAAGGGTTCATTTATGGAGAACATATTTTTGATAGTACTGCTGTCAAAGTAATCCCCTCCCCCATTTAAAAAAAGTAACCATGTTTGAAATCCCTTTGATGGTACTTTTCTTGAAAAATTACTCAGTACTTTACATATTATAAGTTTTTGTTTTAAAAATACGCTTCCTTTTATTGTTTTATTTATAGGAAAATATTTTTTATCTTACTGATTGATAGCATGCTTCCTTGCAGAATTAGCTTTTATAATTTTAAGCCATTTCAAAAACATCATCTGTATTTCTCTTGAAACTCATTTTCATATGAACTTGACTCAAAGTGACATTGAACCTGTCTTTACCCAGGTACAAAAGTAGCTGTAGTCAAAAATCAAAAGCATGAGATGGGAATAGATTGGGACATGGTGGCAGAAAGCAAGTAATTACAGTGATTATAGATAGGAAGCTTGACAAGTTGACTTCTAAGAGTCTTTCGAAAACTTCTAAGCTTCTGTGTGGGATTTATTGTCTTGTCTCTTGGCGATTAATTTTGAGTTTCCTAAACTGTTCTTGCTATATAATTACCATATATTGTGCTGCTCCAGCAAACCTGATCAGGTCTTAGTCATTGCAACATTTTTATTCTAAAAATAGCATAAATTTTAGCTGACTCAGTTTTCAGGTCTATTTGTTTAACTTGATGGAAGAGAAAATTTTCCTTTTACTACTTTAAGGTCACGGTAAATGATTTAATGTTTTTCTATGAAGGATAGTAAGATATTTAGTCTTGTTCATATAAAGATGTACTTTTTAAAAAAAGTTTTAAAATGGCGTTTATTAGCAAGAAGAAGAGAAGGAAAAAGGAAGATAACATGGAAGAAAGACCTGCCATGGACAAGTTTTTCAAAGAAGAAAAACCGCCTAAAGATGTACTTTAAAAAAATTACAGTCAAATGCAATGTTTCTCTGGTTTTTTACAATGTATCATGATATATACACATGAGTGCTGAATTCGCTTTAGGACTTTTGTTGATATTTTTATTTAGCATCCATAATCTAAACAATACTTTTCTTTTTTTTTATAAAGGATATATTTATGTTTATAACAAGGCAGCTAAAGGGACTAGAGGATACAAAGAGTCCACAATTCAATAGGTATTTTTATTTACTTGAGGTAAGCAATGTGTTACAACTTGAGGTGACATTTTAAACGAATTTTTTGCTCTTGTATATTTTTCTGATCCAAGTATTTACCTTTCACCATTTTGCTCCTTATTTTTAGAACATTGCTTGGGTCAAGTCATATAACATATGCTTTGAGTTAGAAGATAGCAATGAAATTTTTACCCAACTCTACAGAACCTTATTTTCAGTTATAAAGTAAGTTTATTTTACTAAGTATATAGTATTTTAAAAAATGTAAAGGTAATACATTTTTAACTCACAGATTAATCTACATCAGCTGTTGTGAATATCGAAGGCTAAGAGATGTAACTTAATGCATTTAAATTCATTTTTATAGATTTTTTAAAATGAATAAAACATAATCAGTTTTGTATTATGAAGAATTATTCATTAGAAGAGTGGCATAAGGCCAATGTAAAGTATTTTTTTAGATTACATTATTTGTCTATTTAAATTACATATTGACTCCTTAATGCATGTGGCTATTTGAGCTTTCCATGTATTCTTTAAAATCATTTACTAGAATTAATTTCAAAACAATTTGATTTTCTGAACTTAAAGCAAAACTGAAGTTGCTTTTTTATTTAATCACTTTTAATTGTGAGATGTGTTAAAATTAGAAGTGATTTTAAAAAGTTTAGAAATGTAATTTGGATACTATAATAAGATGTGGGAGAGAGAGACTTTAAATGAGGATATATAACCTTTTATTTAATATTTTAGAATCATTTTTGTAAAGTATCATGAATCAGTCCTGTACCTCTCTGTTGTGCTTTCAGTAAAATATCTGTTTTGAATTTCAGCAATGGCCACAATCAGAAAGTTCATATGCACATGGTAGACCTCATGAGCTCTATTATTTGTGAAGGCGATACAGTATCTCAGGAGCTTTTGGATACAGTTTTAGTAAATCTGGTACCTGCTCATAAGGTGAGTAGCAATATATACTGAAATGTGTCTAATGCCCATTAATATTAAGGTTCAAAATTTGTGCTTAGGTTCTAAATACAGTTTATCTTGCTTTAACCTTAGTGTTGGAACATTGATTGATTAAATTAATATGCATTTGTTGTGTTTAATGTATAATAAAACATAATACACCTATTATTCACTAATTAAGGCAAATGTAATAAAGTATGTGTGTGATAATTCAGTTTTAGAGTGTGTTTCAGAGAGTGAGTTAATAGCTACTGAGATGCTGTTATATAACGTTGTGTGTTGGAAGGTGGAACCAATTAGGGCCTTAACTAAAAGATAGTGTTAATGGAGACAGGGAGGAAGGGTGAAATTAAAAGGTAAGTCTGTATTAATTGGGAGACAAGGGATATGTTGATGACAGTGTTTCATGCCTGGGTGATGTTAATCAAGCTATGTTTCTGTATTTTTTTTTCTGTGTGTGTGTTTGTGTTTTGATTTTTGGAAATAACTGACTCTGTATAACTATGGTTCTGTGTTAGAAGGAGTCTGGATTAAGGAGAGGAGCATCAGAATCACCATTGTGAAGATTTGTGCAAATTTAAGACTTCTCCGACAAGACATAATCTCAGCCTACAGCTACATAACTGACACAAATAGCTTCAATGAAAATGATCTCATAATCCCCAAATTTCAAACTCTTAAAATATTTTATTAGTGCTAAAAGCAGACTCTACAAACAGCAAGATTAGTTACACCTAAAAAATTCAGATAATGTATTTATTAAATAAAAATTGTAAGCCCTGGTACACTGCTGGCTCTGAATAGGCACCATCTCTCCTGCCACCACTTCTCAGGTCATTCCTGCTGCACGTCTTGGACATGGCCTGCCGTATCCCAACTCTGCTCAGCCCAGCCTTGCCTCTGTCCCTGTTGACCTCAAGAGGGAAGGTGGGCACGGGCTAGCACTTGTGTCCCATCACCTTCTTTGTCTTAGTACATCTAGTTAGGATCCCTGTTAATCCTTTTTATTAAATGAGCTGTTAAAAACTGTTTGGGCCCAGCTTCTGGCTTCCTCAGGGCAGATGAGCAGAGATGACTGGCCTGATGTTGCAAGCAGTGTGCCTGGTGTGCTTAGGTGAGGGAGGGGGTCATCAATCCAACCCCAGAATGCCCTTGGGAGGAAGACTGGGTTCCCAGGGGACACAGGAGGCCTCCTAAAGAGACTGTACCTGACTAGATGCCCAGCTCAGCCCTCTGGATCACACGTCTTCTTGTCAGCTCTGCCTAGTTTGCTCTCTTGACACAAATCAAATATCTAGTTTGGCTTTCTGCATTCAGTAACTGACCGCCAGAGACATCTAAGGCCTCCATCATTCATTGTCAATGGAAAAGGCTTTGTGGGGAAAATAAGTTGGTGCTTCCTGAATGCACATTTTCCCCCTTGGCCTTGCTGTGGGGAAGGAGCCTTCCAGAAGCTAGAATCCTAGGACTGACCTACCTAACTCCCTATCTCTACGTATAGGACCTGGACTCTTCCCACCAACTATTTACAATTCAATCCTTTGCTTAGTCTCCTTAACTTATACTGGAAGTTTTCCAAGGTGGTTTGTGTTTTATGTGTTTTGCATAAATTTAGCTCTGCATACTTTAGTGAATGTTTATGGCACTGATGAAAACATTGTAACAGTTTTTTAAAAGTCACAAATATCCTTAAAAGGATTAATGATAACATATATTTAAGAGTTAAAAAACAATAACTAGACATATAATAGGAGAACATTAGAAAAACTTATTAGAAGTGAGGAATGGTCATTGAAATTGAAATCTTGGGATAGGTGTGAGGAAATTATACAGACACAGTGAGATAAAGAAAATGTGAAATTATGGTCTGACATGTTTAATGTTGATTTTAGAACAACAAATAGTGGAGAAGAGATGATACTTAAGTAGAAATTAGCTTAAAATATTCTAGAATTGGTGAAAAGCAAACATTTTATGGATTAGGTAGAAAAAGTATCATGAGCAGAATAAGTAAAAAAAATAAATACCTGTCAAGGTACGTCTTGGAGAAATTGCAGAATGTTAAAATAGAAATAATCTCTAAAGCACCCAGAATGGAAAGGCACAGCCTTTACCAAGGAATGAAGGTTAAACTGATTGTCGACTTCTCAGTTGCGATGATAGTGGCCAGAAGATAATGGAAGTATATTTTCAAAGTGCTAAGGTAAAATAATTGTCAACCTAGAGTTGTGTATCCAGTTTAATGAAGTTAAATCAGAATTAAAAGAAGACAATTAGTATTCACTGGACAATAGAGTCTTCTTGAAAGAACTATTATGTCAGTACTTGAGAGTGAAGGAATTTGAATTTAGAAGTGAGATAGAAGCAATAGTCATGAATGGCTGGATGTGGTGGCTCTCATGCCTGTAATCCCAGCACTTTGGGAGGCTGAAGCAGGTGGATTGCTTGAGTCCAGGAGTTTGAGAACAGCTGGGCAACATGGTGAAACCTTGTCTCAAAAAAAAAAAAAAAAAGCTGTGCATGGTGGTGTGTGCCCATTGTCCCAGCTGCTTGGGATGCTGAGGTGGAAGAAGCACTTGAGCCCAGGAGGTTGAGCCTGCCATGAGCCATGGTTGTCATGATCATGCCACTATACTCCAGCCTTGGTGATAGAGTGAGACCCCACTCAAAAAAAAAAAAAAAAATAGTGGTGAACAAGAAATATCTAAATAAGAGCTGATATATAAAACAAAAACAGTACCAGCATTAATTCTAATGATTGAGTATTAACAATAGACTTAAACTGTTGGATGAGTGTAAGATTGAGTGGCTTAATGGAGTTAATGAGTGATTTGATCCTTGAAAGGTCAGGAGTACATAGAATTGTTGATTAATTTTGAACTTTATTTATTTATTTAGAGTTGAGGTCTCACGCTATCAACCCAGGCTGAAGTACAGTGGCACCATCATGCCTCACCGTAGCCTCAACCTTCTGGGCTCAAGCAGTTCTCCCTCCTCAGCCTCCCATGTAGCTGGAACTATAAGTGTATGCCACCATGCCCAGCTGATTTTTGATTAATTTTTTTTTTTTTGGTAGTGATAAGATCTCATCTTGTTGCCTAGGGTGACCTTGAACTCCTGTGTTGAAGCAGCCCTCCCACATTGGCCTTCCAAAGGGCTGAGATTACAGATGTGAGACACTGCTCCCAGCCTAATTTTGAACTTTAAATGATGCACTCATGTTAAAAATTTAAGGATTGCAATAAAAGATAGAATTACAATAAATGTAAATGGCCTAAATTTACCACGTAAGTCAGATTGTCAGATTGGATTGAAGAGAACCTGACTGGTTGTTGTTAATACAAAATATAACTAAAATACATTTACACAAAGATCAAATGTAAAAGGATGAAAAGAAGACTTGCCAAGGAAATAACAGACCAAAAGAAAACAGAGATAGTTTATATTAGGTATAAGAGTCTTTACTTGATAAAGAAGGGCTTTATATAATGAAAGATTCAGTACTCAGGAGAATTTTTTTTTTGTATGCATACAGACTTGAAATATATAAAGCACAAATTGAAACAATTATGAAGAGAAAGAAACAAATTCACAATGTAATGTGCCATTTTAACATGTTTTTCAGTGATTATAAATTAAGTGGACCAAGAATGTATAAGAATATTGAGGATTTGAAACACAACTTTACAAGTTTATAGCAAGCATAATTAATGTGACAAAACAAGAAATCATAATGGCAATGATAAAATATTGAGAAATGATCATTAAAGTGATGCATTCTAAAATTTGCAGAATGCAGTTTAAATGAAACTTTGTGGCTAAGTGTCCATTTCAAGAAATTATAAGAATAGTAACAGAGTAAATAAAGTATACAAGAAAGAAAACAGTGAAGAGTAGAAATTAATGAAGTAGAAAACAGAGTGACAGTCTACCAAAACCTGAAGTTGGTAATTTGAAAACTATTAAACAGGTAAATCCTTGGAAAGTTGAATCAAAGAAAGGGAGATGGTATTAAATTACAGTTTTAGAATGAAATGAGAAACCACATGAAAAAAGAACAATCCATGAACAAAATTTTAGGCTAGCGTATTTGACATTAAACTGAAACGAATTCCTAGAAAATATAACCTGGCAGATTTGTATCAGGAGAGAAAATCTTGAATAGCTTTTAACCAATAAAGCCATTTAAGTGATTTTAAAAACTGTACCTATCAGACAAACAAAACTCTTCCTTTCACGCAACAATAGCAACAACAACAATAGTAAGAGCAGAACGCAAACTAACAACAAAAAGAACCTAAACCCATCACCAAGAGATTACTGTAGATCATTTGGGTGGCAGATAGTTAGAATCTTCAGTAAACTTACAGACTATGGAAAGGAAAGGCTTCTTCATAACTCACTTTATGAGCAGAGAATCATAGGCTAATTGAATTTATGAATATAGTTTCTTTTTTTTGTTTGTTTGTTTTTTTTGAGTTGGAGTCTTACTCGGTTACCCAGACTGGAGTGCAGTGGCCGCTCCCGGCCACCGCAGCCTCGACCTGCTGGGCCCTGGCGATCCTTCCGCCTCAGCCTTCCAAGTAGCTGGAACTATAGGCGCACACTACCACGCCCGGCTAATTTTTTGAATTGTAGAGATGAGGTCCTGCCAAGTTGCCCAGGTGGGTCTCGAACCAGCGGGCTCAGGCAATCTACTCACCTCAGCCTCCCAAAGCGCAGGATTACAGGCTGAGCCACCGAGCCCGGCTATGAATATAGTTTTGTAAATGCAGTATAAAGTAATAGACAGCATCCAGAATGGTATAAAGTACTGTTAATAATGAACAGATTAGCTTTATTTTAGGTATACAGGGTGAATTAACATTAGAAAATGTTAGTGTTAGACTAAGATACTTGTTTAAATTAACAGATCAGAGAGAAAGAAAAATTTTAGTAGACATATAAAAAAGATGGATAATGTTCAGTGTAGTTTATGATAACTCTTAGCAAATTTGCACTGGAAAGGAACTTTCTTAGACTCATAAGGAGGATGATATGTATGATAGAATATTTAATGGTGAAATGGCGAAGCATTCTCTTTGAAGTTAGGAACATTATAAAAATGTCGCTTTTACTTAGGCAAAAGGCAAGTATGCTATTTCTGATCAGCATTATACTAAAATTCTTAAGTTACTGGAATAACAAGACCAGTAAAATATAAAAGGATTAGAAATAAGATACAGGCCAGACTCGGTGGCTCAGCCTATAGTCCCAGCACTTTGGGAGGCTGAGGCAAGTGGATTGCCTGAGCCCATGGGTTCAAGACCAGCCCAGGCAACTTGCAAGACCATGTCTCTACATAAATCAAAAATTAGTTGGGTACGGTAGTGTGCGCCTATAGTTCTGGCTACTTGGAAGGCTGAGGCGGAAGGATTGCCAGAGCCCAGGAGGTCGACGCTGGGGTGGTTGTGAGTATGCCACTGCACTCCAGCCTGGGAGACAGAGTGAGACTCCAACTCAAAAAAAAAGAAAAAAAGAAGTAAGATACAAAACTGAAATTATTTGCAGATGATATGATTACCTGTACAGAAAACACAAAACAGTGTACAGATAAATTTCTGAAATAAATAAGGAAATTCTGGAACATTGGTAACTACAAGAATATACACAAATCTACTACCATAATTTCAAAACATTAAAAAACATAAGATACTTAGAAATTTAACCAAAATGTACATAACCTTTAAACTAAAAATTATTGTATTTGACTGAAAAAGCATAATAGGAGACTTAAATATGTTGAGAGATTTGTTATTCTGGAAGAGGAAAGTCATTATTATAATGAAGTCAATTTTCTGCATATTGATTAATAATTCAATCAAAATGGAAATTGATGGAATGTTTACTTGTGTGTAATTTAAAAAGCGGTACCTAAAATTCATATGAGAATAAGAAAATGGAGACCTGGTCTTTCTATATGTTTATTTGGCTATAATCAGGCAGTAATAGACAAAGATATGTATAGAAATAATGGACAATTTATGTTATGTAGAAGCTGAGAGAATGGATATTACAAGTCATCAAAAGGAATAGTGAACTATTTAATGACTGGTTTTAGGGCAAATGACTACCCATATGGAAAATAATAAAATTAGATTCTGATTTCACAGCCTTAAAAGTAAATTACAGGTACAATAAAGATCTAAATCTAAAAGGAAAATCTTTAAAATTTTAGTTAAAAATAAAAAAACATCTTTACAGCTTCAGAGTAGGAATGAATTTCTTAATAAAGATGTAAAGAGCACAAGCCATGTGAGAAAAAATTGATAAATTTGGTTACATTAAAATTAAAAACTTCTGTCTACAGTAGCCAAGATACAGATTCCCCTTTACTCATCAGTGGATGGAGGGATAAATGAAATATGGAATATATACACGATGAAATATTAGCTATAAAGTGTGAAATCTTGACATGTGCAGCAATGTGGATAGAACTGGAGGTCATTATATTAAGTGAAATAAGCCAGGTATAGAAAGGCAAATAGCACATGTTCTTACTCATGGGAGCTAAAAATAAGTACATCTATCTCATGGAGTAGAGAGTAGAATGGTGATTACCAGAGACTGGGAAAGGAATGAGAGAGGGGATGAATGAAGTGGAGTTGACTAAGGGATGCAAAAATACAGTTGGATAGAAGTTCTAGTATTTGATAGTACAGTCGGGAAATTATAGTTAGCAATAATTTATATTTCAAAATAGCTGGAAGAGAAGATTTTTAATGTGCTCAACACAAAGAAAAGATAAATATTTGACATGACGAATATCTCAGTTACTCTGATTTGATCATTACACATTGTTTGTATACACGTGTAAGAATATCACACATGCCCCCAAAATATGTACCTCTTTTATATATCTGTCAAAAACGTACAAAAAATGTAAAAATGTCTGTATACTTTAAGATACCATAAACATTGTAAAATGACAAATATAGACTGAGATTTGTTAGTCTTACATCCTAAGATGATCCCCAGCTTAGGATTTTTAGACTTTTTGCTGGGTTTATTGGAATATTAAATGTTTTGACTTATTATGGGTTTATCGTGATGTAGCCTCATCATAAGTTGAGGAACATCTATAATTGACAAAGTTTAGTCTGTAGAATTTATAGAGAAACTCCACAAATAAGAACAAGAAAAACAGCCCAATTAAAAGATGGCAAAGATAGAATTTACAGAAAAATATTTCTCATGTGTATAAGGAGACTTGTATAAGACATAACTTATTATTAATGAATAAGGCAAATCAGTGAAGAAGCTATAGTATATTATATAGTAAAATACTAAACAATAGGTACAGATTAATGAAATAATGAAATATAAGCATCAAGACAGCTTAATCTAAAAGTCTGCTGAGTAAAGACTGTATGTTTAAGGATATGTACAGTATTTGTGTTCTCTTGTTTAATCATATTCTCCAGAATCTGTTTAAACTGGAATAGAGACATCTTAAGATTTTTAATTCCTTCTATCATTATCATAGTCTTTTGGAAACACATTTTCTTAAAAGATTTTTTTTTGCACCCCCTCCCCCCCATATTTTACTAGCTGTTATGTTTTCTGTGTTACTCTTGGACTTCTCTGTCATCTGAGGTACACTTGAGTAAATCTGCTTTCCTACAGCTATCCCAAAATCCTTTGTCATTTCTCACCTATGGGAATCCCATTGCTGCTCACACTACAACTCAGTGCATCCTTTTAGGATGTTTTGATTTTTCTGGACCTGGAGTGGAACAGCCTGGGTTTGAACTCAGCTGAACTGATTGACTTGCCAAGTAGATTGAGAATGACTAAGTTATATCCTCCTCTATCCTTTATTGACCATTTCTATGCAGCTTACATTATATTAAGAACAAGATAAGGAGAGAATGTAATTGTCCTTGCATGGAAGAGATCTTATGATCTAGTAGGTTAGTTCTAAGAAAAGTGACTTTGCTTTCTTTCTCTCTTTTATTCTAATTGAGTCTTAGGTTTTTGTTTGTTTGTTTTATATTCATTTACTCAAGAATAGCTTTTGAATACAGGTAGTATTTTGCCTTTTATAGTTAAGAGATATGTGACATAGATATTGTTTATGTTTTTCAGAATTTAAACAAGCAAGCGTATGATTTGGCAAAGGCTTTACTGAAGAGGACTGCTCAAGCTATTGAGCCCTATATTACTAATGTAAGTCTTGTAATTGGTTGCTAGAGGGATTAAGCCAAAACTTTAAAGACTTGCTGTAAGCAGAATTTCGGCAAGTAGTCTATACTTTTCAATTCCATATTGTTATAACCTTAAAGTAATGTGTTTTCTTTCTCTTTTTTTAGCTTAAAATTATTCTTCATATTTTCTGGAAGGTTAGGTCTCATCCTGTTTGTTAATTGATTTGCTTCTATCAGATTGCTTAGGAACTAAAACAGCTTTTATTTTGGTTAGCAAGATACACTCTGATAGAAATATAGTTAAATGTATATAGTTAGATAAAATATATGGAACTTTTCATTAATCAGTGACATTGCTCACAACTTTTTGGAGATTAAGTTTTTTGTACAAGAAGATATGAACTAATATCAAGGCCTAGAAATTAAAGGAAAGTATGAATGACAGTAGTAATATGGTGAAAGTTGCTTATTTGTTGCTGTTTCTGGGGTAGGTTCTATATATAAATCCATATTTTTTGAAAAAGAAGAAAGATTGCAATGAAATGAACCTTTCAATCTCACCCCAAATCTACTTATTTGTGATTGACCATCTTGTATTTATTTTCAGAAGAAATATTTTTTAGCTGTTGGGTTCACTGATAGAAGCTGATATAGTCTGTTTTACTTTCTCTCTAATGTTCCACTGAGTTGCATAACTCTTAAGTGGCACCATTCATATTGTAATCTATGTGAATGGTGCCTCCTGGAACACAAATCTAGAATATAGTGTTATTGGTGACCCAGGAATTGTATAACAGCTCTGTCCCTCCACCTGCTTTTTTACTTTCACCTATCTCCAAAAAAGTAAAGAAAATAAGTGTGTATTCTTGGATAAAGTAAGAAAGAAAGGCTGTTATTATTGTATATATTTTTAACTCTTATGAAGTGTTTTGAAGAATTTCGCTTATAGTATACAAAAATTTAAAGTCAGTGTATAAAACATATCATGAAAAGATGTACTTTATAAAACAGTACCTTTGTAAATCTAAGCTTTTGTTTTTGGCTTCTGGCCTTAAAGAATTCTAAGCACATGATGATTTGGAAAAATGAATTTAATTTGAAGGGTGAACTTTCAGAAGCTGTAGAATCAAATTTTAGTAATCTATCTTCAAGATTGGAAGGAAACTCCAAATATTGGTTTCTGCAGCTTCGTTATTCTTAGATGTTGGCTAAGATAAATTGGTTGGATTGAGTTTTTTCATTATTGATTTTGTGGTGCTTGAAGTACGTAGAGCCAGGCTTAAACATTATGTGATTAATTACCCCCTCTTCCCTTGCTTTAAATGCCTCTGAAATGACAGTTTCCGTGGCCCACGTGAGCTCCTCCTGGTGGCCATTTATTTAAACTGATACTGCCAAACCAGATTTTTTTAGGGGAACACGTAAACCTTTTTCTGGCATAAAAATAAGAAAAGAATACTATACCATGTTGATACCTCTTCTATCATTGGGGAAAATTAATATTTGATTGAGTAATTAAAGAAAAAATGTCCCACAATAGAATAATGATATTTGTTGGAGCTGAGTGATTACTATTATCTCAACTTTTGTATGTTTGAAGGTACTTATACATTTATTTCATTTTATTTTATTTTTTGAGTCAGAGTCTCATTCGCACTCTGTCACCCAGGCTGGAGTGCAGTGGCATGATCATGGCTCACTGCAGCCTTGACCTCCTGGGCTCAGTCAATCCTTCTGCCTCAGCCTCCTGAGTAGTTGAGACTACAGGTGCATGCCATCATACCTGGCTAACTTATTTATTTATTTATTGTGTAGAGATGAGGCTTCACTAATGTTGCCTTGGCTGGTCTTGAACTCCTAGCCTCAAGCAGTCCTCCTGCCTCAGCTTCCCAAAGTGCTGGGATTATAGGTGTGAGCCACCATGCCTGGCCTAAAATATTTATAATGAAAGTTAAAGAAAAAAGGCCAGGGAAATACTTATCACAATCTCAGAATAAATCAAGGTAAAGTCATCTCTCTACCTCTTAGTTTCTTGCCTGCAGAAGTAGAGCCTCTTCTCATAGTTTCTTTTTCTGTCTGTAGAAACTGGGGACCAAGGGGCAGGGGACTAGCAGAGTGACCTGAGCACACCTCTATTTATGTACTTATACCCTGTACCTTGTTCATTATTTTCTTGCCTCTCTCTGTTTTCTTGTCCCTTGCCTTATTTGAGGGTAGCTAAGTCATTAAGAGTTGCTTTTTGCCACCTTTAATTATCTTATAAGTCTTTAAACCTATGTAATTATGTATAAAATTACTTTCTAGTGAATAATTTTCTTGTAGTAGGATAAAATTAGTAGTGTTAGAAACCATTCTCAACCCTTTTGGATTTGGAATAGCCATTATTTATTTATCTTTCTAGCTGATAATTAGCAAGTAAAAGTAGACATAAGATACTGGGGTAATAATAATCCCACTACTCTTTTCTGTGTTGCTTTTTCACTCATGCTTACAGATACATTCTTATTTGTTTTCTGTATACAGTGATTTTTACATATGTAAAGACTCAAGATGGCAACCCAGGAAACAAAAAAGTACTTTTTTAAAAAGGAAAAACACTCTAAAACACCAAAAGTACATAGTAGCAATACAAAAAATTTCTTACATGGACCACTTCTTAGTGATATCGTATTTTTCACCAGATCTTTTTTTAATCACAACTTTTAGGATATGGCAAAAATTATTTTGTTGGACTGAAAAAGTATATCAAATCCTTGTTGAAATAGGTAAAATTTGACTAAATTGCTGAACTGGACTTTGCTTTTGCATCTATAAATTGGGGTTTATAATGTTTGAATGTTTTATTTAATATAAAAGTACTTTTGTAATTAAAATTAACCATGTAAATCTGACCTGTGATTTTTTTTTTTTTATTAGGGGGCAATTATTATAAAACATTTTAATTTGCAGTGTGTAACTTAGTTACCCACTTATAAGTGAAAGGCTAATGATTTTTGGAAGGAACTATTTTAGTGAAATCTAAAGCCACCTTTACTAGTTTTAAGCCTTTATTGAAGGCTTGGATTATTCTGTTCATATTTGTATTATAATACCTGTTGCACATTATTAATTCATCAAATATGTGTTAGTAAATTGTTCTATATCAGGCACTGTGCTAGGCTCTTGTAACACACTGGAGAAGACCAGCTTGGTCACTGCTTTTCTGGAGATTGTAAGCGTTCAATACGATGTTTTTGATATAATTTATGAGAAGTTTAACCAGGGAATGATTATTTTCCTTCATTTTTCAAATAAATTTTTCCTAAACTGTTAGAAGGTGATGATGGTTTGACCACCATAGGAGCCAGATTGGGAAGAATTACTGTTCTTAATTAAGGAAAGGTAGATTGAAAGATTTTTAATTTTACTAATTTTTTTAAACAGAAAATCTGTGAATGGAAGCAAAAAAGCCACTTTATTTTCAGTCTGAATTAGAATTTAGTCTTTGATGCCATGGAATTCTTTTTCCACAAAATTGATAAACAGGGAGAACAGAAAAGTTATTTTTAAAGTCAATAAAGAAAGAATAGCAAAATAGAGTTTGTTTTTTTCTCCCTTTCATGGTGAAGTAGTTTGTACTGGTTCATCGACCTAAAAAAAATTGTAAAAGCTTAAAAACAACCCAATAACTAAAATAAACAGAAAAGACATAGAAATGTGAAATCCTTGACTTTGTACTTTCTATATAAAAAGCAAAAATCCAGTGAAGCCAATTTGTATGTCGACTTGAAGAGATCAGGACAGCTTGTATGGTGTAAAGAATCCTGACATCTTTTCCAAGGTGACAGAGCAAGCTGTTGAGAATATGTGGTGCATACTGTGGGTGTACTTTTTACGTCTTTGGAAGATTTTAAATATAAAGGACATGACATTTTGCCATGCGTCTTAGTAATATGAATGGATTGTGGAAACTAGTTAGAAATAGTTGCATGATGGGAAAAAATTGTTTAAATTTGGATTTTCGTTGTATTTGTGTGTGCTTTTAATTGGATTTTAATTTAATTAGTGTTTTAAACCTTGTACAAACATATATTTAAAATCAGAATGTAAAAGGAGACATAATGAATTAGAAAGTTTTTTTCACTAAAAATACAAAATTACATATTTTAAAAATAGAATTGACTTCTATTATGAAGGTGTAAGAAGTTTTTAAGGTGCTGTTGTCTCTCATATATGCTAAGGTGAACAAGATGTTATTTCTTGCTCTTAAGTAATTTAGTGAAGAGATTAAGACATTTTGTGAGTCAGGTTCTACAGAGAAACAGAGCTAATTGTGTGTGTGTATCAGTGAGAGAGATTATAGGTGTGAACCACTATTCCTAGCCCAAAATATTTATAATAAAAATTTTTAAAAAAAGGCCAAGAAAATACTTTTCACAGTCTCAGAATAAATGAAGGTTAAAACCATTTCTCTACCATTTGCCTACAGAAGTAGAACCTCTTCATACACACACACACACACACACACACACACACACACACACACACATACACGTGTGAGAGAGGATTTAAATTAGGAGAATTGGCTCATGTGATTATGGATGCTGAGAAGTCCTGCAATAGGCAGTCTGCAATCTGGAAGAGCAGAGAAGAGGGTGATGTCACTCTCAATCAGAGGCGGAAGCCCTGAGAACCCAGAGGGGCTGCTGGTGCACTTCCCGGTGTCCAAAGCTGGAGAGCCTGAGTGCTGATGTCCAGAGACAGGAAAAGAATGTCCCAACTCCAGAAAAGAGAGACTTAATTCCCCTTTTCTTTACCTTTTTGTTCTATTTGGCCCCACAGCCTATTGGATGGTGCCTGCCCATACTGAGAAGTGGATCACTCAGTCCACATGCCAATCTTTTCTAGAAAAACCCTTGTAGACACCCAGAGATAATGCTTTATAGCTATCCAGATATCCCTTGATGCAGTCAAGTTGGCACCTAAAATTAACCATCACTGACATGTACACAAATAATAACTTAGGATAGAAAAGAGTAATTAACATAATGGGGAAAAAAGTATATTTGGAAAGTTGGGTGATTTTTGAATTACTAATTGCTGAATCAGTACAAATAACCTATCTGTTTTATTGTTTATAAGATGAATTCCAAGTTTTAGCTTTTCAGGTAGCCTTTAGTGGTTTTCACTTACTGTTAGAAAATATTTTGATATGCCTAGTTTGACTTTGTATAAAATAGTAATGAATTTGATTGACTAATAAATATTTTAGAAAATTCATTTTATCTGTGGTGTTTCTACTAATGATAAGTTTTTCCTTCTCCTCAAAAGTTTTTTAATCAGGTTCTGATGCTTGGGAAAACATCTATCAGCGATTTGTCAGAGCATGTTTTTGACTTAATTTTGGAGCTCTACAATATTGACAGTCATTTGCTGCTCTCTGTTTTACCCCAGCTTGAATTTAAATTAAAGGTAACTATTGTAAAAATAATGTGATTCTGTTCACCAAGTTAGCAAACAGCAGTATTTATGGCTTTTTAGATTCTTGTAGTAGTTTTCACTAAATGTAACAGATGAGGGGGTGTATTACCATAATTTATTCACGTGTTTGTGCCTTGCCTGTCTCTGTATCTCCAATGCCTGGCAGGTGCCTAGCAGATAGTAGTTGCTTAATAAATAATTAGCAAGATGGTATGTTCCTCCAAAATTTTTAAAATAAATTCTAGGATTTTACTCACTTTTGAGATCATAGCTATACATCAAGCTTATGTTTTCAGGGCACAGTTTATAGCGGTTCTCTTGACCACTTGATCAGGCTATAAAAATAGTTTAGCGTTCATTATTTGCATAGTATGAAATGCTTTTCCTTTATGCATATTATCTTGTGGTTGCCTATGTTGAAAGTTTTATGCATATTATCTTACAGATTATGTTGATCTTATAGTTGCCTACATGAAATCTTTTGGTAGCTTATCCCTATTGCCTTGACATTAAGTTATGCCATAAAGTTAAGCTTTATTTCCAAAATTGGGGAATATACATTTCTTTTTCAAATCTTTAGAAAAATTAAGTGATTCTGTTATAATTATTAATCATTGATGGATCCCAAAAGTACCACCTAGAAAAGTTCTTAAAAGATTCCCTTCTTGTATTTCTTGTTTCTAAAAATTTTGGTTTCTGCCAGGTGCAGTGGCTAACACTTGTAATCCCAGCACTTTGGGAGGGTGAGGTGGGAGGATTGCTTGAGCTCAGGAGTTGGAGACCAGCCTGGACAACATAGCAAGGCCTTGTCTCTAAAAAAATAAAAATAAAAATAAACTAGCTGTGCATGGTGGCATACTCCTGTAGTCCCAGCTCAAGAGGGTGAGGTGGAAGGATTGCTTGAGCCCAGGAGGTAGAGGCTGTGGTGAGCTGTGATTGTGCCACTGCACTCCAACCTGGGTAACAGCATGAGACTCTGACTCAAAAAATTTTTTTGATTTGTATTTTTCTTTCAAAAATGTCACAAAAACAGTGTATGTTTGTAGTGTTGATTACCCAAAATAGCCAGTAAATAATTATTCTTTATTCTGGAGTATATTTTTGGTATATTTCCCAAGTGAGTCATTCAATCAACTGACCTCCCCACTCCCTTTTAAATGTGGTTAGTAATTTTGATGAAGCAGGAGGCAGTCACACCTCTTAATATTTGTTGGTTTGTCTGATTTCCTCTAGTAAAAATATTGAGTAAATGCTGTGTACATTATCCTACACACTATGAGAAATACAAAAATAAAGAAAATTATCATCCCTGCTTTCAGCAAACTTAACATCTAGTATGGGAGGAAGAGGAAAAAAAATCCAGTTCTAATAAGAGGCCAGATTTTATAAGTATCTTAAGAGATACAAACAGCGTACAATTGAAGCAAAGGAAACAGCATGCAGAAGCATATAGAGGTAGGAAGGTTCTGGGTGAATTTATGGAGCACAAAGAATTATAGTTGCAAGGTAGCATAAAGTAAGTTTAAATCTCCCTGGCTGGATATTTTAATCTTAGCTTACGGAACTTTAATAAAGAAGTAGATGTATAGGCATTAAACCAGACCAGTTAAATCAGAATTTTGGGGAATAGAGTTAAGGAATCAGTTTTGTTGTTGTTGCTATTGTTATTTTGATTTTTTTTAAGCTTTAGAGATTATTCTAATGTACAATCAGATCTGAGAAATAATTAGAGGAATAAAGAGAATTAATAGAGGTTAGGTCATATTGTGGGAGCTCTTAAATGCTAGGCTGTGACATTGGTTTAAAACTTTAAAGCAGTTTGTGCAGTGCCATCCATAGTACCTTGAATATCGGTTCTTTTGATAATACCTGATTGCAACACTAGATGTTTAGGGCTAACATTGTGGCTGGCTTATTTGTTTAACTATTGTGTCATTTTTGGTAGTGACAAAATCAATAATAAAATTGAGTTCTTATTCCCTGGGCATCCCCAATATAGTATATAAAACAAATTTTAGTTTTTGAATGTGTAAGATTTCATCATGTTCTTGAATTCCCTCTAGGAGTCTGGTTTATGTAGCTGCGATGACTCTCCTATTGGAAGACTGTAACATGTACTTATTTTTACAAAGAGCTAAAAAGTAAAATCACACAGAGTTCCCTGTTTACTGTAGGCTTAGACTCTATCAGTGTCAGTTCTTTAAGTCCACAAACAGTTTCTCGAGGATCCCAAGTTGGCTTTATAACAGTTCATTTTTTATTTTGACTCTGAATGGAAATCAACCTCAATTCGAGGAGGGGCCTTTGACGTTGAAGCAAAATTTTGAGCTGTGTTTTCATGCACAGGGTACTGCTGTAATATAATTTGAGATGATTGGAGCATTTATGGTGACATTTAATGTTGTATAGTGAGTGTTTTTATGTAGTTTTTCATCTGGGTTTCATGAAAGGTTTTCTGTGGAATTGGAGGGTAAGGGAAATCATGGAGGAAAAAATGGGGAACCTTTTTCTGAATATCTGTTTTATGGTTTTAAAGCTGTGGGTTGTATTTTATTTTAGAGCAATGACAATGAGGAACGTCTACAAGTTGTTAAACTACTGGCAAAAATGTTTGGGGCAAAGGATTCAGAATTGGCTTCTCAAAACAAACCACTTTGGCAATGCTACTTGGGCAGGTATATGATTTTGGTTTTCTGTTTAAAAGTAATATATGTTTGTATCTACTTATTTTTAAAACATCATCCACATTTAAGCTGTGTTCTTGGGAATCATAAAAATGAAAGATACTGAAATTCTCGAGTGTTGATAAAGATTAGCTACATTCATGATTTCCTTTTTTCATCTTAGCCTCAGTAATTTTCTAAAAGATAATATTTTTAAAAAGCTATCTCACATAGTATTATGACTATGTATCATTTCAAAGCAGTGATTAATTCCCACAGAAACATACCTCTTTGGGAGTATAACTCCTCCACTAAAAGTTATAGTTAATTAGGCTATTTGGAGATATTAAAATGATAAGAATATTCACAGAATGAATAAAGAAATGACTATGTATACTTCTCCTCCTAACCTTTTATCTATATTTCGCAGTTAAAGGAAATTATGACCTAGGTTTCTTATACTCATATGCTTTAAATGAGCACAGAGTTCCTGAGACATTGCAAAATTTTGAGTATGCTTGTGTATGCCACTTTTTTATAAGCGATAACTCATTTCATTACCTTTTCTAAAGGGATTCCTGACCTTGAAAATAGTCAGGCAACGCTGTCCATAGATATCCTTCCTGCTGCCTTTTTATCATAGAGCTTTTCTATCCTCTAATAAATTCCTACTTAAAAAAAAAAAAAAGAAAGAAAGAAAAACAAAATAGTCAAAGCATTAGGAGTGCCTTGGTTGAAACCTACTTTGAGAACAAAGGAGGATTTTTCTTCTCAAACTATGCTCATAACAAATAATGCAGTTAAGTCTGTATTCCAACAAACACATTAATAAGATTTAAAGTCTGTGATACTGTTTTCTTTGTGTTGGAATATTTGCATTGGTATCACCACTTTTCTTTCCATTTTAATGACATCTGTCAGTGATTATAATAAATTTAATCTTTGGCCTAATTTTTCTGATTTGTTAAATGAGGGTATAAGCCTTAATAAATGTTTGTTAAGCTCTAAATTCCTAATCTGATTTTTTTTAGTTCTTATTTAGCCCAACAATATTATTTGATGAGGTAATTTAAGCTAATAAATATTAGCCCATTGTCATTTTGAGTTGAATTCTAGACTTTTTGCCTTAGACTTTCTTACACAGTGGGGCAATATATTTTGTCAATTTAATTAAAGTATGCAACTCCATTTACAATCCATTTTATATAATATTTTGAAACAAAGGTATGCTTTTAACATATATAGACATTTATTATTAGGGCTTAAATTAGCCAAATACTATTTTTTAGATTTCCAGAGAGAAAAAAAATCTTTTCTTAAACATGTCACCTTTCTATTACATTGCACTTTGTCCTTTTGATATTAATGACATAAAACACAGTTTTAAATATTACCAGTTTTAAGGAGCTAGAGTATTTTTAGAGACGTTTTATTATATTTGTTTGTAATGGTTATGAAGTACATGTTTAGTTGAAAGCAAGCTATATAGGATTGAGTACCTGGATTCAAAACACTCAGGATACTACATGGAACCATAGACTAGATTTTCATAACTTTTTATCATAGAGCAAATGCTTTTTTCTAATAAGAAACTTTTAAAGTAATTTGGTACTGATTTTGAAGACTTTCCTCATAACGCCATGTTTTGTTTCTTAGGTGTTGAGTGATGTAAGATTTGGGAGACTTGATGCTACAAAATTAAGACATATGGAAATAATGGGAAATTCTGGCTTCACTTTAATATTCTTGATACTTTAAAAGATTTTTTAGTAATTACCTTTTTGCATTTGTAATAAACTAATATATACAGACTTTGAATGTCAGTGGCTGAGTGACAGCTAAACATCATGTGTTTCCATTTAGTCTGGCTAAAAAAATTGTACCCGAATATGATCAAGTCTCTAGATCTAATTACCAGTTTAAGGAGAGAGGGGAGCCTTTTACTAATTGACATCGGGATGATGCAGTTAGCAAAATCTAAACTGTGGAATAATATTATGTGTCCATAACAATTGTTCCAGCAAATTACAAGAAAAAAAAGATGCAAGGAAAATACGAGATTAAAAGAGACTTAAGTGATGTAGCAACTAAAGAGTCTTAACTTTTTAGAGATATATACTGAACTACAGATACAGCATAAAAATTGACCTATTAGTGACAATGTAGTAATTGTGACAGTTAACTGGATAGGAATAATTTGAATGCAGTTATAGAGTCATGTAATGTAAAGTAATATAGGGTTTAGTGTGAGATCTGACATATATTTGTGAATGTCCTATGTTTAAGAAAGAATACTTCAAGGAAAAATTTTTTTCATGCAGTTTGGGATTTATATAATGTTTTTGTGAATGGTATACATACAATTATATACACATACCTGCATAAATAGATACATTTGAAAGTATAATATTTATAAGAAAGTTTTGTCATTCTGATTTTTACATTTGAGCCAAATGTATGTGGTTTGAACAGGCTCTTTAAAATTACATAGTTCACACAGGACTTAGCCCTCTTTTATATAGAAGTTCCAGAGCATTCCTGCATATGTAGTATATCAAAAAAACTTGGTTAAAATGTTTTGGCTCCACTTTACTTACAAGTTCCTACATAAACTTTTTTTTAATAATTAGAAAAATAAATATAAATTGAGGTCAGATTAAATGCATGTCTGTTTCTTTTATTTAGAAATCTTTCTGTGTCTTTATGCTTTATCAGATTTAATGATATCCATGTACCAATCCGTCTGGAATGTGTGAAATTTGCTAGCCATTGTCTCATGAATCATCCTGATTTAGCAAAGGACTTAACAGGTACTGTATACATGTAACAGCACGGGGGAGGAATCTATTTTGTTGCTGTGATCGGTGGAGTCTTCTTGTTTCAATTTATCATCTGGGAAGCTATTCTGAAGCTAGAATTTTTACAACATAGTTCCTGCAGAGGCTTGGAAGCAGCTATGAAAAGTTTGTGTCTTCAGGAATAATGTTAGTTTCTTAGGTTAAGGACAATTCTAAAAATATTTTAGGTATTTGGATTTGAACAGGTCTTGACTTCAACTGGATTACAAGACCATTAATATTCTTTAATGTTTTAATGACTTAGGTGAGAGTCATGGTAAACTAATATAGCCATGCTAAATGGAGCTAACTTAAAAAATCTATATAAGCATAAGGTAGTTAAGAACTTTGCATTTTTCTAGTAATGAAATTATCATGTATCTGACTACTACTGTTCTGTTAATTTTTTAAAATTATGAAATAGCCAGAAGATATAGACTAATATAACAGCCACTTACGACTTCCTCACAAATGTTAGCATTTCCATTTGCTGTATTTGCTTAAGAGATTCAGATAAGAAATTACAGATATAGTTGGAGTGTCTCTTGTAAGCTCTTCATTTTCCTTTCTATGTTTACAGAGTGCAACCACTCTACTGAATTTGGTCTGCATCCTGTTTATGTTTTTATAACTATGCCACATGTGTGTCTGTCTTTATATTATACTTAGTATTGCCATGTGTTTAAAAATTTTATTGAAATGATATCACTTGAAATTTATGGAGATGAACTTATTTCTACTGTCTTACGTGCTTTCTCTTTTTCTTTGCTTCCTTTTTTTTCTGTTTTCCTCTCTTCTGTTTGATTGTTTAATTTGGGCTCAGAAATTAACACTCTTGTGTTTTCAGTGGATAATTGATGAACGAAGTCTATCTAAAGTTAATCAGAATTCTAACTTTTTTTCTGAGCAGTCATGGACCCTTAAAATCATGAACTTATCACTCTCCCATCTTGCACGTTGTTTCAGTTGCTATTTGGTTATTTACTCTCTTTTTTTTTTTTTTTAACTTCCCAACTTATGGTACATTTCAACTGCTTTTTTTGGACAGTCCTGCTTACCATTGCGTCTTAATTTTTATTACTACTTTTTAGTTTCTTCTGGTAAAGAAAATCACAAAGTATGTCCTTTTTCATATTTTTAACAACAGTTTGCCATAGAAATGCTCTTAGGTTTGTTGAATTCCTGTTTGTCATGTCTAAAACAACAGGTATTACATGTTCTCACTTATAAGTGGACCCTGAATATTTATCATAACACTGTAAGTTTGGCAGTAGCAGGATGCTGCCAGGGGAAGGAATGAGAGGGGACATGTAACAAATCAATGATATCAAACCAGGGGGAAGCGGGGACCAAAGTGAGGGCCCAAACTTCACCTGTACAATGACCACTTACCTACCTAACCCTGAATTGTATCCCACATCTTTAAAATACAATTAAATTTTTAAAAGAGTAAATAAAACAGGAATTTTACCAGTTTAATCCTTTTTTGGGGAAGACATTCCACTTGGAGCTCGCTATCTCTCTACATACATCTGTACTGCTTAGATAGCTTGTTTTGAGATTCTGCTACACAGCATTGCTCTCTGGACCACCCATTCTTCCCCCTTTCCTTTTTCCTTTCTTCTCCACCCTTTTCTTCTGAGTGTTCCTATTTCTGTAGCATCCTTTTCTTGTGTTATTGATGCAGTAGTTTGTTTGATAGTATGAATGATAGTTTTTTGGGCAAGTTTTCTTTTTCCTCCAAAATGTTTGTTTCTGCTATTTTTTTCACCTTTTATTTACTTTTTTCTCTATTTTCCTTGAATTTATCTCCAAAATAATTTTTAGTTATATTACTCATATTTGCCAAGCTTTCCTCAAATGCTTGGCAATCTATGACTATCTGATCATGCTTAGTAAGGGACCAAATACAAGCTATTTAGAAAGCTCTGAGTATGTACATGGGTCTGTCAACTCTGAACTTCACTTTTGGGTGATCAGGGTGGGCTGTTTGTGAGGGAACCCTCCTTTCTTTCTAAGGTGTTTAGATACCTCCTTTTAACCAGTCAGATTAGCCAGAGAAGAGTATCCTGTCTGGAAGCCAAAAGCTTAGTTTAGTTACTACCTCTTCAACCAGTCAGATTCCCCAAAGAAGAGTGTCCTAGAAGTTAAAAGCTAGTTACTAATGTTTTTGAGAAGAGGATGATAGGTTTCTAAATTCATATTTCAGGTTGGTTGCCACATAATCCTCTTTTAGGTTATGGTATCCATGCCCTCACTTGTGTTTGATGCCCCCATTTAAGAACTACTGTTTAATGTTTTTCATAGAATTCATCTACAGACTTCTTTTGGTGTGGAATAGGGGTAATCTCCTACGTGGAAGGTTGTGTTTTCTCAAACAGCTTACACCCATCCCTCCCCTTCCCCCTCCTCCCAGTGTTTTCTTTTGATGGATGTCTGGGCTTTTTTGGTTTAGGGTTTTCATGATTAAGATTACTGTAAGTGGCCAGGCTCAGTGGCTCAGCCTTTAATCCCAGCGCTTTGGGAGGCTGAGGTGAGTGGATTGCCTGAGCCCACGGGTTCGAGACCCACCTAGGCAACTTGGCGAGACCTCATCTCTACAATAAATCAAAAATTAGCTGGGCGTGGTAGTGCGCCTGTACTTCCAGCTACTTGGAAGGCTGAGGCGGAAGGATCGCCGGAGCCCAGCAGGTCGAGGCTGCAGTAGCTGGGAGCGGCCACTGCATTCCAGTCTGGGCGACGGAGTGAGACTCCAACTCAAAAAAAAAAAAAAGATTACTGTAAGTATTCTTGTACAAGTGTTTCTCTGGGCTTATGTTTTGATTTATCTTTGGAAATACTTAGTAGCGAAATTGCTGGTCATAGGGTAGCTACATGTTTAACCTTATAAGAGACAAGTAGACAGTTTTCCATATTAGTTACACTGTTTTACATTTGTACCAGTAATGGACGAGAGTTCCAGTTCTTTAGCATCCTTGTCATAGTTTTGTGATGTCAGTCTTCATTTGCTTGTTTTAAAGACAGGGTCTTGCTTTGTCACCTAGATTGGAATGTGGTGGTGCCAGTCAGCTTACTCTAGCCTTGAACTCATAGGCTCAGACCAACCTTCTGCCTCAATACTGAGGAGCTAAGACTACAGGTGTGCACCACCCTGCCAGGCTGATTTTCAAAAATATTTTTCATAGAGATGGTGTCTTGCTATTTTGCCCAGGCTGGTGTGAAGCTCCTGGCCTCAAGCGATCCTCCCTCCCTGGCCTCCAAAAGTACTGGGATTATAGGCATGAGCCACTGCATCCCTGTTGTCAGTCTTCACAATTAACCATTCTTGTGGGTCTTGATATTTTGTTTTGGTTTTAATTTGCATTCTCCTGATTACTAATGAGATTTAGCATCTTTATATGTGCATACTGATATTCTTTTATGAAATATGCTTCAATCATATGTCCATCTTTTAAAAATTTGATTGTTTTAAAAATTGTTTTATAGTAGTTATTATATATTTTAGTTCTTTTCTTTTTTTGAGGGGGTGGTGGTAATTGGAGTCTCACTTTGTCATCCAGACTGGAGAGCAGTGGGCTGCTCACAGCCTCTGCAGCCTCGGCTTGCTGGGCTCAGGCAATCCTTCCACCTCAGCTTTCCAAATAGCTGGAACCACAGGTGTGTACCGCCACGCCTGGCTGTTTTGTTTTGTTTTGTTTTGTTTTGTTTTGCTTTATTGTGGAGACAAAGTCTTGCTCAGTTGCCCAGGCTGGTCTTAAACCCCTGGGCTCAGTCAATCCTCTGGTCTCCGCCTCTCAAACTGTTGGGATTACAAGTGTGAGCCACCATGCCCTGCCTGATATCTTCTCTTTTTTTAAAGTATAAAATATTTTTTTGTTGTTAGACATCAATGTAAGGTTTGCTGTAGCTAAATAATAGACTTACGTTTTGATTTTTTTTCATAACAGTCTAAAATATACTTTAGATGTGCATAATTTCACTCCAGCTTTTTTAGTCCTTACATTGTTTCAAATGTTTTGCTTTCCTAAATATAGAATGTAGTTTCATTGTTAATGGAATATTTATATTGTTATGTTGTATGATATTCTGTCCTTCATCCTCTTTATGGTTGACTAAAAGGCAGCTCTGAAAAGTCTAGAGGTCTTACTAACTCTTCATGCAGATTTTCAGCTGCTCCTTTTGTTTTTAGCTGCAGTCATGATGTCTTTTTTCTTGGTGCCTTGAATTTCTAACCATTTTCAGGATTCTACTTTGGAAATGAGCTTGTTTACTTTTTATTATTATTTTTTTCTCATTAGATTTCATCCTTTTCCTGTGGCGTTTACTCATTATTCATCTGCCAGAATTCTGTTGACAAATCTCTTTTGCTGTGATCTCTTTTTGTTATTTGAACTTTTAAAAAAACTTTTTAGTAGGGCTTCAAGAGAGAGCAGAGAGAAATATGTGTTATACACACCCTCACACATTTATCTTACTCTTTGCTTAGTATTACATTTGTGAAATTTATCTTTGTGCCTTTGAGGCACAAAGCCATATTGTGAATAGTATTTTGTAGGTGTTTTGTCACGCTTGTCATTGAGAATTTTATCTTTCTTTTCTGTTATCTCTTCTTCCTTACAGTTAATATCTATGAGTTAAGTTCTTAGGCATACCTGTTTAATGTGAGCAGTTAATTTTAGAGAAATTGCCATGTATCTTAAAATTGAGGGTGTATCATTCAGTGGTTTTTTTTTTCTTGATGGCCGATAAAATAATATGTATTGCATGTGAAACAAGTACAGATCTTAGTGGAGAAATGAAATTGAGAACTATTTAATATGTTGCATTTGAAATCATAATACTAAAAGCTTTCATTACTGGGTTAGGTAAGATAACATTTGTGTTTGTTTTGTTTTTTAAAGCAGCATGTTCTCACTTTCAGAATACTTGCTATTATAGAGAATGCGCAAGATGAAGGAGCTTAAGATCTGACCAGTAGTTTTGTGGATATTTGTGTTTTAGTTATATGTTAAACTGTTAATTTATAGAGAAGTAAATCTACTCACAATCATAAATACTGTGCATGTAGACATGGCTATTTTTATTAATCCCAGATTCAAGCAAATTTTACTGGACTCATGCGAAAGAGGACTAAATTTTATTTGTTAAATTCATACTCAGTTATGGTAGCTCCTCCTTAAGCCTAAGATATTGTTACTGGCGGTGGTTAATTGTTTTTTCCCAGCTCACTCAGTGCCAAGTGTGAACTCCTGTGTTTTTGACTTCAAGAACCTCTTCCAGATACTCATAATTGTTAAATTTTTTTCATTTTTTCTGTCTTCCCATTGGCTTTTCTTAGTTCAGTAAGTGAAATGACCTTATGAGTTTTCTTGTCCTGTTTCTTGGCAGCCAGTATCTCCGTTTTATTCTTTAGTTACTGGTCAAGGTTTCCCCAGTTAAGGGATGGAAAGATGGAAACATGAGTACTCTAGCCTTTTCCTAGTAGCCCATTTAACTTGCATATTTTATCCATTTAAATGAAAAACAATGAAATATTCGTTCGTTTATATTGTTTGTTTAATTAATGAGGTTAGAAACTCCTCAATCAACTTCCCAGTCTACCAAATGGGGTGGAGGATTTTACTGCCCACTTGGGCATAACTACTGTATTTTGACTGAAGGAACTTTCTCCTCTTTTTTTCTTTCTTTGCCCTTAATTTTCTTGAAACGTTGAACTTTCTACTTACGTATTCTGTTTGCTAAGGTTTATTTTCAAAGGTCTTATGCAGTCTTTTATTTCATTTTTTATATTTTGAGTTGGCGTTTCACTCTGTCGCCCAGGCTGGAGTGCAGTAGCATGATCACACCTCACTGCAGCCTCGACTTCCTGGGTTCAGGCAATCCTTATGTCGCTGCCTCCTGAGTAGCTGGGACTGCAGGTGTACACCACAACACCCAGCTAATTTTTAACAATTTTTTTTTTTTTTGTAGAAACAAGTTCTCGTTATGTTGCCCAACCTAGAATCTTTTAAAACATTCTAATATTAAAGTTTCCATTTTAATTTTTAAAAATCTTATCTTTCAGAGTATCTTAAAGTGAGGTCACATGACCCCGAGGAAGCTATTAGGCATGATGTTATTGTGTCTATAGTTACAGCTGCTAAAAAGGATATTCTTCTGGTCAATGATCACTTACTTAATTTTGTGAGAGAGAGAACATTAGACAAGCGGGTAAGTAAAAGAAAATTATTAGTAGGTTTTCATTTTTAATACTTGAAGTTTAATAGCATTTCACTAAAAAATACTGAGATTTAAATGTAATTAACCCTTTTTTGGGTATATCAATATTTAATATTACATTTATGAAAAGGGTTTACTTTTTGTTACATTAAATTTTATTAGTTTTTCTTTATTAAGATTATTAGTTCTCATCCTAAAAATAAGACAGCTCTTTATGGTAATCAGATGTTTAGTCTATGTACACTGGTTTAATGGTAAGGGACTTTAGTAAAGGCCTTAGACACAACTCCTTGTATAAAGAGAAGTCAATGAAAAAGTAGGAAACTAGACTTTCCTAAATTTATATAATGGAAACATTTTTACGGTATAAAGAAAAACCTTTTTGTTTTTATTTTAAGTGGAGAGTGCGCAAAGAAGCCATGATGGGACTTGCTCAAATTTATAAGAAATATGCTTTACAGTCAGCAGCTGGAAAAGATGCTGCAAAACAGATATCATGGATCAAAGACAAATTGCTGCATATTTATTATCAAAATAGTATTGATGATCGGTAAGTTAAGGACCCCGTGGATGTTTGGTGACTTGAGTGTTATATTACTTAAATGTGTTGTTTTATGCAGATTATTTTCTTTATGACTTTAAACTGTGTCCTCAGTTTTTAATAGATGGTAGTGGTAGTAAGTGACTAGTTTCCTTCTATCAAAGCCACAATTGAAGCTGTCATGTACATATGACTTTAGGAATGGGTACAGTTTTTGTATTTTCATTTTTGTACAGTGAATTTGAACAGAGTAATATCTAAAAGTTGAAATGTATATAGTTATAATTTTAATTTTGTTTCACAGGTGATTGTGTTATAAGAATCTTCATTAATTTTTTTCAAGTAAAATTCAAATACAAATAAACTCACTAGATTGTAGACATTTTAAGTAAAAACAATATTTGCTCAAGACTGAAAAACAGTTTATAAGTTTATATGAAAACACATCTAAATATATTCTTAATATTTTTTTCATTGGCTAAGATTGGATCTGGTATGCATCTCAGTCATTTAGTAGTTAATAGAGCTGTAGATCTTGCTTACAGTCTGAATTGATTTGGCAAATTATTAGCAAAATCCAAATGATCTTGCTGGTAGCACATGACAGTGAGAATATTAAGAAGCAGTAGGTCACTTAAAACGTTTAAGAGATATAGAAACTGAATATCTTAGGTTAACTTTAAGAAATTTTATTTTGATAAAATTGAAGTTTTTGTACTTTTTGAGTATATGGCATCAGTGCACAAAGACTTACATTATGCTTTGCTGGGACTCTTTTTAGTACTTTTAATCAGATCTTTTTTCATAATGATCCCTGTGGAAACTGAAAAGAATATTAAACGTTTCTTTTTAGTTTTAACTTAACAGAAATTTAGAACTTGGCATTTTGAAGGATCTAGTGTAGTTTTTTAATCCCTGATCTATAACTTGCCCAAGGTAATAAAGCTGATAGTTGTCTTTGCTAGATATAGATAGGGTTGCTTCCAGATTCTCTAGGTAAATTCTTTTATTGTGCCCTCTTTCCACAAAAAAAGAAGCTTTTGATTTAGAAATCTAATTGCCATTCAGGAAAGCAGGAACTTCTTTAATATGTGTTCTTTATGTAGTTATGTAGGAATTTTGTATCATATTTAGTACATTAGAGAAAGTTGATGCAGTGCCTTCTCTGCTGTCTTGCAGATTACTTGTTGAACGAATCTTTGCTCAGTACATGGTTCCCCACAATTTGGAAACTACAGAACGGATGAAGTGCTTATATTACTTGTATGCCACACTGGATTTAAATGCTGTAAAGTATGTTTCAAATGTCAAATTCTGTTTTTTTAATCTTTTAAATATATTGGATTTTATGGAAACGAAACCACAAATAACTTTTTAAAAATGTAAACTATATAATGTAAACATAGTTTAAAGGGTTAAGACACAAAGTATTTGGCTATTTTTTCAGAAAATATTGCTTTCAACATGAGATTAAACCATTGTAAACAATTGAAATTAGAGCTGATTGACATGAAGTCTTTTAAGATTTGATTTTTCTCCTCTCTGGATTTTCATACTGTTGGTGCCTCAAGAGATGTTGATGTACCTCTTCTCTTCCCTTCCCTTGTTGAACGAATCTTTGCTTCGTACATGTCCTCCCCTCCCCTCCCCTCCCCTCCCCCTCCCTTCCCCCGCCCCCAACACACACAACACAGTATTTTGGTTTGGCATGAGGATAAGCACAAATATATTTTCATTACCGTATTTCATTCAAAAAGTACTTTTTGGTATCTGGGTAGGGAATTGGGGCATTTTAGACATGGAGGAGACATTGTTCTTTGAAGCATACTAAGTGTTAGGAAATTGAGGCCTAGGGATTTGCTTTAGGTTTAGGAAGTGCAGACCTTAGTATTTCGGCAAATATACTTTACCACTGTTTGCGATGAAATGTTCAGAAATTAGAGGTCTAAGGAACTGTATATGATTTTCATTGTACCGCTGCTAATTGAGACTTTTGACTTTATTTTCTCCATGGAAATAATCATATGTGTTGTTCACATTTTATAGAGAAATGTTGAGGAAAAAGTTGTAGAGGAGAAAAGTACACATTTTGTTTTTCATATCTGCTGTGTTTCAGGCACTTTAGCTACTTTGGTGCTATAGTGGAAAAGGAGGTTGCTGAAGAGACCCTGTTGCTCACAAAGCTTAAAATATTTACTTTCTGGCTTTTTACAGAAAAAGCTTGCCACTTCTGGTTTAAGCGATGTTTTCCCTGTTTTACACATGATGAACTGAATCACACAGAGGTTAATTAACTTACACAAAGTCACAAAAAGAGTAAGAGAGAGAGCCAGGATTTGAACTCAGTTCTGCTTTGTCCATTTTTTTCACTACATAAAGTAAAATATAGTACGAAAATATTTAATTTTATAAATTACGTTATGCAATTTTTTATGGAATTGGAATGCATTCTAAAATTGTTTGTCAGAGTTTAATTGGTGTTGCTTTTCCTCATGGTATGTTAATTTATGGCCTTTTAGATTAAATGAAATATATATGTATCCTATTTGAAACAAACTATTGGAAATCCCAGTAAATTTAGACTTCTTGACTCAACTCAACTATCATCTAAGAATAAAAATGAAGGCCGGGCTCGGTGGCTCAGCCTGTAATCCCAGCACTTTGGGAAGTCGAGGTGAAAGGATTGCATGAGCCCGCGGGTCGAGACCAGCCTGGGCAACTTGGTGAGACCTCTTCTCTACAATAAAATTAAATTAAATTAAATTAAATTAAATTAAAAAATAGCCATGTGTGGTAGCACGTGTCTGTAGTTCCGGCTACTCGGAAGGCTGAGGCGGAAGAATTACCAGAGCTCGGTAGGTTGATGCTGGGGTGGCTGTAAGCGTTCATGCCACTGCACTCCAGCCTGGGCGAAGGAGTGAGACTCCAACTCAAAAAAATAAAATAAAAGAAGAAAAATGAAATAAAGATTCTTTCAAGCAAAAATTGGGAATTTGCTACTTCTACTTGAAAAATTACTAAAGAATAATAATTTTTTGGTTAAAATGGAAATTAAATCTGTAAGGAAGGAATAGGATGCAAGAAGCAGCAAAATTTTCAAACATTTTTTCAAATCTAAATGATCAAGGACTATAAAAATAACAACAATAATAAAGTTTTTTGCATAAGAGATGGAGGCATAGATTAAAAAGTAGGTGGCATCTGGTCTGATGCTTACGTAGCACATACCACTGCAGCCCTGTATGGGCTGTCCTGAGTGTCCTTGGAATCCTCCCTTCCATGATCTCACCATGCCCTAGCATGGCAAGAGGACCTCCAGGACCTTCTTCCACTACCCACTTCTCTGGTTGATGCCTTAGTGAATAATTCTGAATACTAGGGGGATATTACAACATGTACAGATCATGTAAAATGGCAGGTAAGTAATGTGCATTAAAGCATTCTAAGGTTCTTTTATCATATAAATGTGAGGGCAGACATGTTGATTAATTAGACCATTAGTCAAGTGTGCATATTAAAAATAGTCACCCCTAGAGAATAAAATTAAAATGTATAGCTTCTAAACCCAGAGGAGTAAAAAAAAATTAATGGAAACTTTAATACTAGAAACAAAAAAGACAGTAAGAAAAGGAAAATAACAGTAAACAGAAACACAAATTATAAATAGTTGTTATAAAATATATCATTTATCACTTAAATGACGAGTATATTTGGTTGAGTTAAAAAGTAAATACACTGCTATTCACAAGAGATACATTGAAAAATAATACCATTGAAAAGTTGAAAGTAAATTCCAATCTGGAACAGTATTAAGAAGAAAAGACTTTGATTCTGCAAAAATTTTTAGTGAATGAATGGATATTTATCTGTTTTAAGATAAAATATTTAAGGCAAGTACATATTATTTTTATTTTTTTATTTTTTTATTTTTGAGTTGGAGCCTCACTCTGTCGCCCAGACTAGAGTGCAGTGGCCGCTCCCGGCCACTGCAGCCTTGACCTGCTGGGCTCCGGCGATCCTTCCACCTCAGCCTTCCAAGTAGCTGGAACTACAGGCACGCGCTACCACGCCCAGCTGATTTTTTTGATTAATTGTAGAGATGAGGTCTCGCCAAGTTGCCCAGGCGGGTCTCGAACCCGCGGGCTCAGGCAATCCACTCACCTCGGCCTCCCAAAGGCGAGGGATTACAGGCTGAGCCACCGAGCCTGGCTATACATATTATTTTTAAAATGATTTTTATTGTAACCATCTTTTTGGAATTAAATGATCAACTATAATACTTACCAGCATTTTAGTACTTACTTTACATTTATCTGTGATTGTTTTTCCCAAAAGCTTTTGCATTTTTAATTATGTAATAATAATAAAACACATATGTGAGTTATGAGGCATAGTAAAAATAAATATATATCTATGAATCTACCACCCAATTTGTGAACTTTTCTACCTTTCATCTTTCTATCTTCCTCAGAAGTAACCTCTAGCCTTAATTTTGTGTTTCTCAGTTCCTTCTAAAAATTACTTTTAACGTGTATATTTATGTGTATATATGTATGTATCCCTTAATATATTTTTGCTTGTTTTTGAACGTCATGAAAGTGAAATAATTGTATATATAGTTTTCTGTGACATTTTTCTACTCTTATATTTCCAAGATTTATTCATAATATCACATATAGCTGTAGACCATTCATTTTACTGTGGTTTAGAATTTTGTTGTGTCATTAATCCATAATTTTATTCCATTATTTTAACATCAGAAATTTGAGTCAATGAAAAAGGACATTTGTGTAATTTACTTTTTTATTAATTCTTTCAATTACTGTTACCATAAACATTTCAATTTAGTATACACATGCAAAGATTTCTCTAAGGTAGGATTAAGAATGGTTCTCAAATTTGGCTACCTTTTGGGATTACCTTAGGGTATTTAAGTAATACTTACAACTAAGTCTTTCCTTCATAGATTCTTGTTTAATTTCTCTGTAGTGTAGCCTGAGCATTGGGATTTTTAGAAAAGCATTTCAGGAGATTCTGTTGAGCAGCTGAGGTTCAAAGTCAGTGACATATATCCAGGAGTGGAATTGATGAGTATGTGTGTCTTCATCACTGAAAACTAGTGTCAGATTGTTTTCCAACAATTATACTAGTTTATACTACCAGTGGTTTATGAGTTTCTGAATCCCCCTATATATCAGACATCTTAATTTTTGCTAGCCTTTTTTCAGTATTACGTTTTCTATTTAATTTTTCTGAATACAGACGATATTGATCTTTTTATAGTTTTCTGGTCCATTAGTGTTCCAGTTTCATCACAGTTCTTGCTACTCTGTATTGTAACACTTCTTTTTTATTCATTTAAAGTATAGTTTCAGTTCTGAAGTCAAGTGAATGTCTGATGTAGGTTGAAAGGGGCTTAGAAAATAGCTGCTTGCCAGGAAGGCTCCTGGTGAGGATTTGGTAAGGGTTCGTTCTCGTTGAAAGAACCATATACTTTATTCTGTGACTACTTTTCTTTGGGGAAGACAAAGTATTATATTTTGAGAGTGAATCTGTTTTTGGATCACTGATTTCTAAGTAAACTAAATATCTTGATTATTAACAAAGCGAAAGGGGTAGTCTTTTGACTCCTCCTTGGTGATGGCATGTAGTTCACCATCCGTAGTTTTCAGAACTCCCACTAGTGACAAGAGTAGGAGATGGTAGCAGGTGTTTTTGTTGTGATCTTCTCTTTCAGTGAGCATGTTTGTATCTAGACAGTTTATTAATTTCTGATGGGTGATTTGCTCTGTTGGGAGCAGAAGGTTGGAGGTGAGGTTTTCTTCAACAGTTGTCCAGGTGCCTGACTGAATCCCAGTAGTAGTTGTCTTTTTCTTTGGGTTGCTGCAAATTTGTGGTTTGATAATAAGGAGAAGTCTTAGTGAGGGAACTAGTTATTTATTTAAAATGTAAGATAGCAAATGTAAGAATATACAGTCTCTGACTAGAGTTTTTGCATTTACTTAGCAGCAGAGCTAGAATTCAGGCTAAGATTTACTAAGCGTATATTTATCTTCCTATTGTAGTATTGCTTCTCCTAGTATAACTTTTCCCCCTCTTTTTTCCTTCAAAAAAGAAGAAAAACTATTTGAACTGTTTGAAAGGCAAAAAACAGAAACAAATTGTCTTGCTGCTTAATATGATTTTATTAAAATACTTGAGAGGACAGTTCCTCTAAATATGTTATAATACAAATTCTTAGTCAGTGATGGTCACTTTTTAAGCTATAGTCATAAGAGTTTATAATGGACTTTAGAATTGCTTGAGATTCAATCTTTAATATATAAGTAGAATAGGTAAAATGATTTTAGTTTAAATAAAGGCAAATTTCAAAATCGAGGCTTTTCAGGAGTTTTAATGATTAAGTGTATGGGAAAGAGAGGATACATTGACTTTGGATTTCAGAAGTGTGTGAAATACACTACTACTCTGCTTCTTTGAAAAATTAATTTTAATTATATAATTCTTGTTAGATTTTTACAGTCCTCTGGAGAATGAAGATTTTGCTTTCAGTGTTTATGTTCTTAAATTGTGCTCATGAAAGTTAATGGAACTTAGTAACTTGAAATCAGTAGAGTTACTTAAAATTTAACTGCCAAGATGAAAATGCGTTAATACTGTTGCTTTGCCAGTTCCATTTTGAAATGACTACTATAAAGGAATTTAAGTACCCAATTTTAAAGTAGATTATCTCCTTTAAAAACATCTAAAGGCATTTTGAAAACGTATTGTCAAAGGGTGGAATTAAAATATTAAACAGTTGTCTCATTTATCGCAGGAAAAAATTGTTTTATATGCATCTGTATTTTATTGTTGTTATTTGACAGTACTTCATATGTGTGGTAATAGAGGCTAATGGAAGTGCAGATAATTGAAAACAATCTGATGAAAAGTATCCTTTGTTTCTGAAATTTTTTTTTTAAGTTTTAAAATATGTGGTTCTGATATTCTGTAATCTAATATTTCATTAACATTAACTGTTCACTTTTGTTTACATATTTTCTTAATTACCTGTATGATTTCTTTTTAGATTTAAATTTCTGCCTGAGAACAATATAATTATTAAGAGGACATCAGGATTCTTGACATATAAGAAGAATATTCACTTATGGCATAAATAATTACAGACAGTTTTAATTTAAATATAATAAGATTTCTGTTTTAAGAAGAAGTATCCCCATCTTCTCATTGCTGACTCATCTGTTTGTGTGTTTGATTTCATGTCATCCTGTCTACTACAGAACCTTATTTCTATCAGTTCTTTATTTCTCAAGTTTATAATTTCTCAAGTTAATTCTTACCCTGTAGCCTACAAATAATGTTCCAGTTAATGATAGATCTTCCTTTTTTATACAAAGCAAAACAACCACCACTGCTAATCCCTTTCTTCTGATCCTACTGTTATATTTTATTCCTTTCTTTCTCTGTATACATTATCAGTTGCTTACTCCTGTGAATTTTACCTCAGCTCTGTTATCTCCTTTTATAATTGAACCTTTTAAAAGATTATGCATTTGAAATATCCTGTTTTGTTATTTAAATTTTTATGTTTTTTGTTTTTCAGAGCATTGAATGAAATGTGGAAATGTCAGAATCTGCTCCGACATCAAGTAAAGGATTTACTTGACTTAATTAAGCAACCCAAAGTAAGCTTCTTTTAAAGATACTTTTTCTTTTGATACAAATTTTTTTAAGACACATGTATTTTAATTATTATATGCTATTGCTGCTATGTGTTAAAAAATTCTTTTTGTGTGAAAGCATTCTTGCTGTGGAACTTATGATTCCTAACTTAACAAACTCTAATTTTTAAGAAACTTAATTACATAGAAAATGTTAAATGTTTGTATCTATAAAAGGCAATACCCAACAGGAAAGAGAATGTACTTTTATGCATTCAAAATTAAGGGGTTTTTTTTGATAGCTTTAAAATGGAATAAATAATAAATCAGCATTATTGACAGCATAGAAAATAGAATAAAATTACACTTTACCTTGCCATTCTAAGATGTTCACAGTTTCTTTGTATATTCTTTTTTAAACATTTTTTAATTTTTTGAGTCGAGGTCTCACTCTGTCACTTAGGCTGGATTGCAGTGGCACAATCACAGCTCACTGTAGCCTCGGCCTCTTGGGTTTAAGCGGTTCTGCCTCTTCAGCCTCCCAAATAGCTGGAACTAATAGGCACACTAATTTTTTAATCTTTTTGTAGAAGCAAGGTCTCACTGTGTTGCCCTCACTGTGTTGCAGTCCTCCCAAAGTGCTGGGATTGCAGGCATGAGTCACCACTCTCAGCTGTATACTCTTGATATGGTATTATTCTTATTTCTTTTTCGGTTTGTAGTGATCCCCTCAATCCCCCTCCAGCACATACACCTCATGTTCATGGGACAGAGGTCAAGGCTGTTCCATCTAAGGGTAGAAAATCTCCAGTGTCCATAGGCATAAATTGGCCAGTTGCCTTGAAAATCAATAAACTACCACCAGTTGTTTTTAGTGGTTTATGGTGACCCTCTCACTGTTTTTTTAAACCTTCAAATCACAAGTAATAAGGCATTTTGTACTGCTTGTTTGCCTAATTGAAGCTTACATTTGAGGAGTATTTTTGTTTTATAGGCTAACAATAATCTCCGTTTTATCGAACATAATTTATTCTATTTTTCCTATAAATACTGAGTATATTGAACCTATTATAATAGGTTTTCCCTTAAAATAAATGACTCAATTTCGTGATTCCGGTGTTTCCTTTCTCTTACCCCCAGTTAAATTAGTGTATTTCAGTCAATTAAGCATTTGTTTCAGTCATTGTTAATAATTGCAGTAAGTTAGTATGTTTCTGTTAGTAATCTCTATGATAAAGTGCTTCTGTTTGCTATCTAGAGTGCTAGTAATTTACTTGCTCAGGCCAAAGATACAAAAGTGTTAATTAAAAATATAAGATGTTCTTATTTGAATGTGTATAAAATTATTCCTGGTTTTAGGCATTATTGAAGTCATAACAAACAGGAGATGGTATGTTAAGTGTATAAATCATATGTTGAACAAACATGATGTGTGAGATTGAAAAATAACTTTGTTTTTGACTCTCACTGTTCCTCTAAACTTTGTTATTTGGAGGGAGTTTCTTCCTGCTGCCTGTTGGTAAATCTTGGAGAGTCTTACGACTTTCCTGCTCAATCGTACATGAAAAAAAAAAACCTCAATTCAGTTAGAATTTTCAGTTTTCTTGTACTTTGTGGAATTTTCTTTTTTGCTTCTTTTAAAATAATTCCTGAGTTACTGACATTAAAGAATGAGTTTTCATTAATGTGTGGTGGGGTTGAAGCGGAAACAACGAAGAAGGTTAGAACTTTGAATTGGAATTCTAATGTGAGAAGAACTAATAGTTCCTCTCTGATTATTTAGTGTTCCCTTTATACTAAGAATTATAGTAGACATTATAGCATTAATGTTAGAAAAAATTCAAAGCTGTGTTTAAATGTTGGGTGTTTATATTTTTCCTATTTTACCAGGAAGATTCTTAGATACTTGACAGTCATTATACATATTTTTTGCTTTCCTTGTCAGTCTGATTAAGTCGATTTTTAACTCTTAGCTCAGCAGTGTAGTCCTTCTACTTCATTTAAACTAAATCGCTGTGCTCAGTGTCACTCAAAATTGACTTTGCAATTTCTGGCATTACACTTCTGTTGGTGTTCTTTTTCATGTAAATCAGCTTCTTGAAAGCCTAGCACTACCCCTTTTCCCCCAAATAAATCTTAATAGAAATCTTAGAAATATAAATTTTTGTAAATAGAAATCTTAAATTCAAAATATTTGGGAATTAATTCTTGTACTTTATTACTTTGCCTTTCATTTCCTCTTAGCAAGGTCACTCTAAGAGTAGTTTGTTTATTTGATTCATTACTTTGACTTCAGTGTTTATCTAGCTCAGTATTTTAAACATACTTGCTCATTGGCTTGTTATTTTAAATAACACTACCCTGATGCAGTGACTAATTAGCATTCTAAGAAACATCTTTTATACATGTGACTTTACTTACACGCAGTATTATGTGATTGTATTACATGCGGTACAATGCAGTGAGCACATCCATTCACTGAAAAAACACTCCCCACATGCAACCCATAACTAACACTCTTAGCAACAAGTTTTACTCATATCAGTGACATCTTGATTTTCTCCAGTGTCTTTCCCATAAACTTTATTATTATGCCTTAAAATTCTTGGGCCTGAAATTTTTTTTTTTTTTTTTTTTTTTTTTTTTTTGAGTTAGAGTCTCGCTCCGTCGCCCAGACTGGAGTGCAGTGGCTGCTCCTGGCCACCGCAGCCTCGACCTGCTTGGCTCCGGTGATCCTTCCGCCTCAGCCTTCCAAATAGCCGGAATTACAGGCATGCGCTACCACGCCTGGCTGATTTTTGATTTATTGTAGAGATGAGGTCTCCCCAAGTTGCCTAGGCGGGTGTCGAACCCGCGGGCTCAGGCAATCCACTCACCTCAGCCTCCCAAAGGTGCGGGATTACAGGCTGAGCCACTGAGCCCAGCTGGGCCTGAAAATTTTAAGAGCACCTTAAGTCAGTCAGAATTTATATTTGTGTACACTTTTTGTTTGAGGTAAGACTAAAAACTTGAAAACCAGCATTTCCTAGGTGTTTTGTTCTGTTTCTAAACTTAGTTTCCCTATTCTTTCAGTGCAGAAAACCCACAAAATATCTGCTTGTCCCAAAATAGTACAGCAGTCTGTTTTTTGTTTAGGAACTGACAAAACAAGGTGAGGTAAGAGGTGACAGCAGTGGAGAGCACATTCACTTCTACCTCTTGTTTGGTTCATCTGTAGTTTAAAAATAGCTAAAGAAGGATACAATAGCGGCAAGGCCAGGACTCTGGAGCCTTAGTAGGTTATGTGTATCTAATTTTCTGCAGAGTGTGATGAAGATTCTTGTCAGCAGACTTTAATTTTGCATTTTTGTGTGTGTGATTTACAGACAGAAGCCAGTGTCAAGGCCATATTTTCGAAAGTGATGGTTATTACAAGTAAGTTATTTTAAGTCTATTTACAATTTAATATTTAATTGAACCTTTTTAATAATTTCAGGTGTCTTATGCAGTTTCATCATAGACCATGATAATATAGGAATTTAAAATTTTCTTCAGTGTCATATATGAGCAAGAACTAAAGTACATGAATTTATTTTTGAGAATTTATTTAAATCATTATATAAGCTTACTGTAAAAATGAAATCTGCGCTCTAGTGTTGCTTGCTCTAATGTGAATCTGACTGAACTAATTTCACTCTGAGCCAAATTATAGAGTGAAGGAAATACCTAACAACTACATAAGAGCTTCTTTAAAAAATATTAATTTGCTTTAAGTAATGTTAGGTAAAATGTTATTTAATTCCAGTTATCAGAAAATACAAAAGAATTGTGTGACAAGTCTCTTTGTTCAGTGCGGTATAGGGAAAAGCAGCTGGTTTTGAAGGTCATTGCCTTTTCTTCCCCACTCAGAGGTCATTGTATGTAGCATAGGGAGAAAGGGAGAATCAGAAGCACCCGGAGAAGTGCTTGACTGAACTTCCACTTGATGGTAATGAAGAGGTCATAGGATTGTTCTGAGATGCTCAGCATGCATGTGAAAGTAATGTAAGGCACGGAAGAGAGCAGTAAACCTAACTCGCTGGGTTTTGGGTTAAGGGATGGGAGTTGTAGCATACATGAGTAGAGCTGTAAGATGAAAATATCTTCCAATTCTGAATAAACTAGTTTTTCAGTCCCCTTGCTTAACCTTGCTAGAACAACTTGTTTTGTGCTATTGCTTTTTTTAATTTTTTTAACTATCTTTTAGTTTGACCGTAGATACTATTCCCTAAGGAGATCATTCCCTGTATCCTTTTTTTTTTTTCTCTATCCGTTTTCTCCAGCAAGTATAGTATTTTCCAGATTCTGTTCCAAGGAATGCTGGTATCCTGCAGGTGTTAATTGTATTATGAGAAAAAAGGGTTCTAAGGTCATATATGTTTATAGAATGTTGAATTAAAGATTTTTGGTTTTTTTCTCCCTCCCTCCTCCCCACCCCTTTGTTTTCATAAATAATAGGCCTTATTGTAGCCTTTAATATGATGCTTGTCCACTATGAAGGGGATGTAAAGTGATATTTTTTTTCAAAATTGAAAACAATACTTTTTTCTGAACACTATTAAACTTCAGTGAACTGCTAGTGCTGTACTGGCAGTCTTCCAGCTTGCCCTTAGGTGCTTGTTATGTGAAATTATCATATAAACAGTTTATCTTCTATAAACGATCATGTTTATCTATTATACTGCAGTATGGTTCTCTTGCAATAGAATTTTCCTATTTAGAAACGTGAAAATGGCATACAGCAAGTATTTAGGAGGATTAATGTATTAATGTATTCTTACTACATTCAGTGATTCAGTTATTCTTGCCAAGACATAAAGTGGAATTTCAGAGTTGTAGATGAACTTGAAGGCTACATTTGCTCATTGATATTTTAATATTCAGTTAACTTTCTACTACTATTTTTTGGTCCAAAGTTCTATTTTACAGTTTCTATTATTAGAGTTATTCTATTCTGACTCCCTACAACAGTTAAATAGCCAGAAAAAAAGATACTAGGATCAGCATTTTATTAGCTCTCATAGTATTTTGATACACAGGCATATTGGGAGAATAGCATAAAATTATTTTTGATGCTACAAAGACTCATCCTTCCCTTCATGTAGTAATGACATATCCAACAGTAATACCTGGAATAGGTTTCTGAGTATATGTCAGTGTTAAATTGTATGCGTGTATATGTGAATTATCTCTGAACTGGTTTAAACAGTAAACAAGGAAATACAGATAAAATCGTTTCTTAAAGATAAAGCTTATGGCTTTAATCTGTATGAATTAGAACAGAGTATAAAATAAGCTTAATTAAGGGTACAGCAGTAAAATTGGTATTATTCAGGTTGACATTTAATACCTTTAAATATTATAAGGAATTATTTAGAATTAGTCTGTTCAGATTTTCCCTGCATAGACATTTTATGTTTCTAAAAAGCAGATTTTTATTTTTGAAAATTGACTAAAGTGTTTCACAATTTATTTTTTTAAACTAAACTGATGAATTTGTAGATAAGATTTTTAAAGCAATAAAAGGAATGAAAAATGTTGATCTTTTATCATTTTTAGAATTTTTTAAATTATATTTTAATTTAACTTTAATTTATTTTAAGGAAATTTGCCAGATCCTGGTAAGGCTCAGGATTTCATGAAGAAATTCACACAGGTGTTAGAAGATGATGAGAAAATAAGAAAGCAGTTAGAAGTACTTGTTAGTCCAACATGCTCCTGCAAGCAGGCTGAAGGTTGTGTGGTAAGGAGAGAAATTGAAAGAGCTAATATTTGAAAAAGCCCCCAAATCTTTTTTATACCTTCTTTTATTAAAGCAGTTTTTATTCATTATGTAAAATTTAGAAAATGTCACATAAATAGCAATGCAGGTAAATTATATCTTTGTAGAAACAGTTGCTACTAATATTTTGGTATGTATGTCCTTCCAAAATGGGATTATTACACATATAGTTTTGTATATTTACTTACTTTTCCCTACTCTTTTATAGCAATGGTCCCCAACCTTTTTGACATCAGGTGCCAGTTTCGTGGAAAACAGTTTTCCCTCAGACTTGGGGGAAGGATGTGGGGGAGGATCCTAAGGAGCATGCAACCTTAGGTCCCTCACATACGCAGTTCGCTATAGGGCAGATGCTCCCTATGGGAAGCTGATGCTGCTGCTGACTCCGCTCCTGCTGTGCGGTTGGGTTCCTAGCAGAGTTCGACCCCAAAGTTGGGGACCCTTTTATAGTATTATGTTTAAGAGCTACATAGCATACTATCAAATATATGTACTGGAATTTATTGAGTAATTCACTGTATTACACATTTAGATTTTCCCCACCTTTGATTAGTATAAAGAAGGGTATAATTAATATCTTTATAGCAAAATATTTTTGCACTGTCTTGATTCTTTCTTTAGAACACATTCTAAGAAGTATAATTGAATGAGTTCAAGGTTTTTTGCTGTTTTTTGTGTTTGTTTGATTTTTGAGTTGGAGTCTCATTCTGTTGCCCAGACTGGAGTGCAGTGGCACAGTCACAGCTCATCACAACCTTGATCTCCTTGGGTCCAGGTTTTACCTCAGCCTCCAGAGTAGCTGGGACTAAAGGCACATGCCACCATGCTTGGCTAATTTTTTTGATTTTTTTTTTTTTAAATTTATAGAGAAGAGGTCTTGTGTTGTCCAGGCTAGTCATGAACTTGTGGCCTCAAGCAATCTTCCTGTCTCAGCCCCACAAAGTACTGGGATTACAGGCATGAGTCACCATGTCTGGCCTCAAGGTTCATTTTTAAAGTCTTTAATATGTATTGGCAAATTGTCCTCCAAAACTGAATTAGTTTTATGCTTATCACCAGTAATGAGAATGACCATTTTCTCATTCATAACAATATTGGCCAGTATTATTGCTGGAAACAAACCCAAGTAAAAACAAAAACATAGTTATTTTGATGGGATTTATATGTGTTAGTTTCTAGTCATCTGGTCTTTTTTTGTTGTTGTTCCTTTTTTTGACCATTTTTTTCTCATTGAATTTATTGGGCATTCATGTGTCTTTTGTAAGTTGTATGTTTATAATCTTTGCCTGTTTTTATAGAATGATATTTGTCTTTATTGTATTGATTTGTTTGTCATATGGTGTTGTCTGTTAAGTTGCAAATAAGTTTCTGTCAGTTATAGTTTGCCTTTCATTTTGTTTGTGATGTTCTTTACGTACTACAGTTTCTGTTTGACCTAGCTGAGTCTACGGTATTTTCCTCATGGCTTTTGTCTTCGTGTCCTGCTTACAAAATCCTATTCTGTTGCAAGTCAATGAAAATATTTACTGTTGTTGGTGTTTCTTAATTTGTTACCCATGGATTTTCTGACATACGTTTTTGAGAAAGATGATTCTTCACTCTACTCCAGACCATCTAAATGAGAATCTTCAGAGTTAGATCCAGGAGTCTATAGTTTTAATAAGCTCCTCTAATAATTTTGCTTGCTGAAGTTTGTGTATCCAGTGATCCTTGGTTTTAATCGTTTGTATTTTTATCCTTTTGGAATCTTTTTGGTGTAAGATATGAGATAGGGACCTATTTTTATTCCAAATGTCTGTCCAGTTATTTCAGTATAACATTCAATAGTCTACCTTTTTCCTATTTCCTATTAACTTTCTCATACGCTAGATTCTTAATCTAGTTGGACTTGTTCAATTCTTATTGATTTGTTTATTCCAGCATAAGTATTACATGGTTTTAAATAGCGTAGGTTTTTAATATTTTGATGTAATGATTTATTTAAATACACTTTTGTAATATTTTAAAAATCTGTATTGCAGCGTGAAATAACTAAGAAGTTGGGCAACCCCAAGCAGCCTACAAATCCTTTTCTGGAAATGATCAAGTTTCTCTTGGAGAGGATAGCACCTGTACACATAGATACTGAGTCTATCAGGTATTTGTATATAAAAATATTACATTCTCATTACTACTGTTCATTCATTCACGCATTCAGGAGGTCAGTCACTATTGTGTGCCTGCTATGTACAAGGCACCAAACTAGCTACTCATTTGTATATTTACATATATACTCATCTGTATATATCTATATTTTTATACACAACACACACATCTATACACACACATACACACGCACTTATCTGTGTGTATCTGTATATAGTTTTACTTATTTTAATTTTAAGCATTGGTTCAAATTGTGTGAGAAATTGTCAATCCAGTTTCAATTTTTATCTATTAACAGTATTCTAGTAACTCTTTTTGTTAGTTGGCATAGGTTAGGTAATATAAACAAATTTTAGTTATGTCCTTGGGAAAAGAAAACTAGGTACATCTGTTGCAAAGGAATGTGTGATGCATTTTCAAAGATATTCAAGAACCAAAAATATTTTTTTAAAACAATTCTCATTTAAAATTTCAGCTTTGATACTATGTGACTGTGAAATCTTGGAAAATGATTTTTTCTTATGACTGCATTTCCTTTTGTGAAATGTGAGAAGAGGTTTTTTGTTTTTAAAACTTTTCCTTAAAATGTTTCCTACTAAAAAAATAAAACACACTATATACATAGAAAACTGGTTTAGTCATTCATCAGTAGTGTTCTTTAGGGGGTATACATTAGAATAAAAAATAAATAATACTGATGATTTTTCATCTTGTCCTCAGTGAAGCCCTTTTGGAGATGTTGCCCTGGGGAGGGCATTGAGTTTAGCTTTTGGGCATTGACCTCTCACAAATAGATCCTACTTTGGTTACCTGTTAGTCACTTGGGATTCCTCTGGCATCAATTTTAATATGAAGAGGTGGTTCTGAGGTTAACACACAACAAAAATGAGAAGGCTTTGCATTAGTAAGAGGAAGACTGCGTCAGACTGAAATGCATTAATTCAGTAAACAATCCCCCATGCCTTCTCTATTCAAGGCAGTGCGAGTTAGATATTGGCTAGGCATACTTTCTGCTGTTCATCTGTCTTCTGTCTAGTAGTGAAATAAAGAAATAAGAATATAAGAAATGAGAAATGGAATAAAGAAAATTAGCACAAAAAAGGGGAGAAAACACCCTTAAAATATCAACTCTTGAAAAGGGATGATTAAAATAAAGAGATGATAAATTTAAGGAGACTATAAGGGAGACATATACATTTGAATCCTGACTTGACCTTACATTTTACATTTGAGTGCATAATATTTTTGTAGAAACATTTATGAAACACGTTAAGGAACATTGAATAATTGAATTTTCTTATATTTTGGTGTGTTTTATGTCTCTGTTTAACTTGGTATTTGCTGTTTGTTTGGTTGTTTTTGTAAAAAGAACAAATGCCCATCAGTGTAGATGATTATTTTAGATAATTACCAGTGCATTATAAATGTTTATTTTACCGTAACGTAAGTGTGTTTTTAAAAGAAAGCTTGAAAATATGTTTATTTTCTGATCTATTATAGTTCCTTTTCTAATGTTGTATGTATGTCTGTTATCTAGGTATTTTTATACCTTTTAGGAGTATGACTGTGTGTTCCTGGCTTAGCGTTGTGCCTGACACACAGTAATACTTGGTAAATAGTTTGAAAGTGCTTTATGTTGCTCTTTATTCTTTTTTTACTTTATTATATATTGTTAACTTCTGTACTAATTATCAATTTCAGATAATTACAAAATAATCTATCATTTATGCTTTTGGGCTTAGGACAAAAACATATTAAAGATAACAATAACATTAATAAAAAGTACATCTAATAACATTTTGACCCTTCAGTGGGCAATAGAAAATAACTTTTTGAAAAGAAGCATCTCAAAGTATTTTAGTATAGTTTGTTTTGCAGTATTTTATTATAGTTTGTTTGGGAAACAACTATATCAGATTTGTATGTGGTTTGTGATTGTGTGTGTGTGTGTGTGTGTGTGTGTGTATAATATTTAGGATAATTTTCTTAGACATTGCTAATAAATGATATTTGATAAAAAGTGACAGTTTTATTTTTGTCGTACTTCAGTGCCCTTATTAAGCAAGTGAACAAATCAATAGATGGAACAGCAGATGATGAGGATGAAGGTGTTCCAACTGATCAGGCCATCAGGGCGGGTCTTGAACTCCTTAAGGTAGATATCTGTTGAAAATTAAGTGCCTAATTAGATGACTGTTAAACATATGCGGTTTATATTATTTGTTCTTGAGATCTGCTTCTTAACCAGTTTTCTCAGTTGTTTTAGATAATTTTGAAACTGCATATTTATTCTAAGTTGTAAGCTGACTATTTTTAGGTTTGAATTCTGTAATATAGCCTAGTACTAACTACGTTAAAATCATGAAGTTTAATTTAAGGTGTCATTAGTGAACAAAAGTACTAACTCTATCACAGAATGAGCCAAATTCTTCCTAAAGCTCTATTTTTAAAATTTTATTTCATAAAATATGCTACTGCCTTTATACAAATATCAGTTCATTATTGACAACTTAGAATATATAAAATTATAAACAAAGTATGTATATAGGCCTGTCATACATAAACATTATTAGCTTGTTTTGTTTCCTTTTAATCTTCCAGAAATGCTTAGTTTTATGTAGTTGAGATCAGACTGATTATATACAATTTTGTTTCCTATTTTCTTTTATTAAAGTAATAAACATTATTAGTTTTTAATTTCCTTTTAATCTTTCAAAAATATAGTTTTATGTAGTAGAGATTAAACTGATTATACAATTTTGCATCCTGAACTATTTTCTTTTATTAAAGCATTGGCATTTTTCTCAGTGTTTCTTGGCTGTTTTTAAGAGTACCTAAAACAGGTCTGATTTTTGGCTGTCATTCACTAACTGTGTGCTTTTGGGCACATTACTTGCCTCACTTCCTCATCTGAAATGGAGATAATAATTAAGTACTTACTTTACAGAGGACTACATTATCAATCATGTACATAAATTTCTTGGGATAGTTCCTGGCTAATAGTAAAAAAATAATAATAATAAACACTATTTTTTGAAATGATGTGATTAGTTCACTTTTGGAATATCATAGTGCTATTATTCTCCTATTGTTGGATATTTAGATTTTTCTAATTTTTTTTTTTGTAAACCATACTAAGGTGAATATTTCTGTAGAAGATCTCTTGGTAATGGCCTGCATTTTTGGAAAATTAGAAGGGTATTGCTGAGTCAAAGACAATGGCCATTTTCAAAATTCTTGGAGATACATATATTCAGAATCTTTTTGCCCATATATGATCCCATCAGTATGAAGGTGTTCATCTTCTTAACCTTCACATGGATTATTATAAATTTAAAAAAAGTTTGCTAATCTGTTGAGCAAAATGACATTTTTTTTTTTGAGTTGGAGTCTCACTCTGTCACCCAGACTGGAGTACAGTGGCCACTCCCGGGCACCGCAGCCTCGCCCTGCTGGGCTCCAGCAATCCTTCTGCCTCAGCCTTCCAAGTAGCTGGAACTACAGGCACATGCTACCACGCCCGGCTGATTTTTTGATTTATTGTAGAGATGAGGTCTCACCAAGTTGCCCAGGCGGGTCTCGAACCCGCGGGCTCAGGCAATCCACTCACCTCAGCCTCCCAAGGCGCGGGATTACAGGCTGAGCCACCG
>CAUYQG010248929.1:0-22389 GCA_963574415.1 Tarsius wallacei
AGTTCCAGCTACTTGGAAGGCTGAGGCGGAAGGATTGCCGGAGCCCAGCAGGTCGAGGCTGCGGTGGCCGGAAGCGGCCACTGCACTCCAGTCTGGGCGACAGAGTGAGACTCCAACTCAAAAAAAAAAAAAAAAAAAAAAAGAAGGTCTTCAGGGACAATGACACTCATGGAGCTGTCATCTCCTCTGATAGCAATGCCTTCCTTCTTCTGAAATACCTCCTGAAAAATACACCTGAGGCTGTTTTACAGTTAACTTTTTTTTTTTAATAAGTAGAAGGAATACACTCTAAAACAAAAATAAAAATATAGCATAGTAAAAACATAAATCCAGTTGTTTAGTATGATGCCAAGTGCTATGTACAGTACATAACTGTATGTGCTAGACTTTTATATGACTGGCAGCCCAGTGGGTTTGTCTACACCAGCATCACCACAAACACATAAGCAATGCATTGTGCTATTATGTTACAAGAGCCACAATGCCACTAGGCAACAGGAATACTTCAGTTCCATTATAATTTTATGGGACCGCCACCCTGTATGTGTCAATCACTGTACTAAAATGACCTTCTGCTTCACCCATAAGGGAAAACCTTCAAAACTGTATCCCACAGCCACAGAGTGGTGGAATCCATTGATTTACCAGGTAGTCACGGTATAGAAACTTTGTGAAACATCACCCTCTGATCCACTCCTAATTACTAGTATGAACACAAGTAGCATAGGATAGGCTGACAACTAAAGTGAAAGCAAAATAGAAGGAACTTTTCAACCTCTCTTGTAGAACAACATTTCAATTACCAGGAGGATGTGGATTCTCCAGGATGCTACAAGGCAGATGTCAGCCTCAATTGGTTCAGTCCGAGAAACATTGATTGAATTTCTCATAAACTACAGGGAATTCCACGTCTAATTCTGATTCCTGCTTTAAAAGCCCAGAAAATTAACAGTTACATTCAATAAGGCAAGTGATACATTATTAACATTTTGTTGCCACTCAGGATTCAAACAAAAGAGACTCCAGTAAACCCTTCTGTTGTCAAATGCACATGATGATTTGACTGAGTGCCAATTTCTACAGAAGGCTTTCCTTCTCTTCCTTTTTCTAGCTATTTCCTGCTTGTCCTTTAAAATTCACATCAAACATACGGCTTTGAAAAAGATTTTCCTGATTCTTCAATGTGCCCCTTTATCCACCGTCGGATTTAGACGTTGTTCCAGTTTCACCCTAGTATGAAAAACGGGTGCCTATTATTGCCCACAGTGCATGCGAACAAACATTGGTTTACTTCCGTCTCTCATATTAATCAGAAATTTAAGAGGGGGGAGCTGTATATATGTGTCTATATATATGTTGAAAAGTTCCTTCTGTTTGTGTGTGTGTGTGTATGTATACATGTGCAACATATATACACTATATGGAAGGTTGCCTAGCTTCCTAGGTCCTGAATGAGAATTTCATAAATTATTTGTAGAGATGTGACACAGGTACATGAAGTAATTATTACATGAAGTAACATATGTCAGTATTGTTAAGTTTTATTTACTTTTTTGAGACAAGGTCTCACTGCGTCATCCAGCCTGAGGTGCAGTAGCATGATCATAGCTCACTGCTGGGCTCAAGCAATCCTCCTGCCTCAGTCCCCCGAATAGCTAGGATTACATGTATGCACCACCATATCTGTCTATTTTTATTTTTGTAGAGATAGGGTCTTGCTATGTCGTCCAGGCCTTGCACACTAACATCGCAAAGTTTAAAGTATGCATAACTTATGGTTAGATAAAGTATACATAACTTATGGTTAGATATAGTAATCTATAATGTGATCTTGATTCTGGAAATATAGGCAATGGTTACAAAGGAGCCTAAGAATAAAGAAGCCAGCATAATCCCCAAAAACAAAGAGCAGAGGTTGGAATTTTTTTTTAAATTTTTACACATCTTGGATTTCACAACAAACAAGACTCAATTTACTTTAATAAAAAATGATGCTCTTCTGCTAACTGTGATTACACTTCACAATCACAGTTTAAACAGAACCACAACTCTTCAGTATGCTCCGCATCATTTCCTGCTGCAGCCTTTTATGGAGTCAGGTCTTGGCCTCCCACGCCCCTCCCCTGTGTAGCCACAGGCCCTCCCAGGCTGACAGGGGTCTTGCCTCAACCCCTAGGGCAGCCTCCCAAGCGGCCTCCCTGCTTCTTATCTTACCAGCCCATTCTCTACCTCCCCACATTAAAATTTCATCAGCTTGCTCCTTAGCTCACCACACAACTGGATGGATCCACCATACTTTCTAGAAAGTATGTTCCCCTTCCTCTTCTTTTTAGCTTTATTTGGAAAAAAGCTGCAAACGTACAGAGAAGTAAACTTGTCGTGACCCTTCACCCCCAAGTAATTCAGGGCCTCCCAAGAAAAACGACACTCTGTCACATGACTGTGGTACAATGATCCAACTCACTCAGCACAAATTTTTAATATAACTTGCAAGGCCCCTGGCGATCCGGCCCATCTGTCATATCTTTTTCCCCGGTGCTCTGTGTGTGCCCTTTGCACTTTGCCCTGTGAGTTCTGAGCTATCTATTTCTTGCTGGGTCATTCTCTCTCTTGCTGTCCTTGGTTCCTTCATAGATGCAGCCCTTTACTTTCAAACACTTTCCAACTTTTCTTGCTTCAGCTGAACGCACTATTGAGTCTGGGTCTGGACTTGAATCCAGGCTCTGGCACTGAATAGTTGTGAGAGCAGGGCGCAGTTCTTTAACCTCTCTGTGGCTCAGGTTTCTCATTTATAAAATGGAATTAAAACAAATACCTAGCTCATGGGACCATTATGAGATTAACATCAGACACTTTAGGTCAAGAATTAAAGAATATAGTGGAAAAAGTAAGCATTCAAAATATATTTACTGCTGCTGCTGCTGCTACTGCAATTATCACCACCATCATTTCTCAGGCCTCAGCTTAAATTTCACACACTTTGGGAAGGACACACTGATCCTCAAATTCGAATACAGTGGCCCAGCCTGAGTGTTTAGCCATTCTGTAATAAAACCACCTACCATAATTTACTGGAAGTATCTTCTGACCATTTGTTTCCTTCTAGTCATTGTGCAGCAATGACTAAATCTGACACAGTCAACTTTGTAAACCTAGTACTTAGCAAGTGCCCAAACATGGTAAGGTCTCAATAAATACTTTTTGAATCTATGAATAAATTTCAGTAATCCAGAATTCAAAATGAATTTCAAGGTCTAATGGCCAAAATAATTTTCCCAGACTAGGTTGACAATTGATTTTCCAGGGGAAGCCCAAATAGCTTAAGCACAGGATAGGTGACTCCTTCTTCAGGGGCTCAGAAATACCCCAGCATCCAGGGAAAGGTGTTTGCATGCAGTGTGAGCCTTCAAGCATGCTGATTTTCAAGCTGTTAAAAAAACCATGAGGGAATTAATTCTTCTGAGCAGTCAGTTTCTTACCGCCTTCTCAGCATTACATTCAATGTTAGATTTGCTTTTTGAGCACAGTTAACAGGCAGGAAGATGAGATCACCTATTTTAGTGAAAGTGTTAACTGTGGAATTACCATGTGAGTAAACAAGGGGAGAGGGTGCACCCACAAACAGGAGCCACTGCCAGCCAGGGGCAGGTTGGGGACACACTTGGGATCCACTGGGTGCCTCTGTCCCAGTGAATCCAGGGGACTCATGTCAAACCTCTAGTGAATGACTAAAATGAAAGCGTTTTCTAGGTTCACAAATAAAAACTTTTCCAATTTTTCCTTCTATTAAGTAAAATTATACACATTTATATACTGCATATAGTAAAATCATATACATATATATACTGTAAAATTCAAATATAAAATAATTTATATGGTGGGCTAATATAAAGTTATATTTTTTCAATTTGAACAGAATAGCATGTTTTTGACTTAGAGAAACATTCTTTAAAAGTCTCTTTAGAGCTGGGGTTGGTGGCTCAGCCTGTAATCCCGCACTTTGGGAGGCTGAGGTGAGTGGAATGCCTGAGCCCGCGGGTTTGAGATCTGCCTGGGCAACTGGGCGAGACCTCATCTCTACAATAAATCAAAAAATTAGCCGGGCGTGGTAGCGCGTGCCTGTAGTTCCAGCTACTTGAAAGGCTGAGGTGGAAGAATCGCTGGAGCCTAGCAGGTCGAGGCTGTGCGTGCCACTGCATTCCAGTCTGGGCGACAGAGTGAGACTCCAACTCAAAAAAAAAAAAAAAGTCTCTTTAGAAGGCTTTGGTTCCTTCCCCCACCTTGGGGAGGTGAATCTAATTTACTTTTAAATAAACTATATTTTCTAATCTAAAAAAAAGTATCTTTAGAAACTCTTGTTTGTATACAAATTGATATCTGAAGAAAGACCCATTTTACATTTCATTAGTATAGTTTAAACTAAATGGACTTGTAACTAATTGCAGTAAAAATATAATTTAAGTTATTGACAAACATCAAATGTCCTTGCCAAGATTTAAATCCACTCACAATATGAATTATTCTTACAAGATTCAACTGGAGAAAAAGATAAGCTGACAAACAATATGGAAGATATCCCTCATCTTTTGAGAATTGATGATGATGATGAGAATAATAATGATAGCTGCCATAAATTAAGCTCTTACTCTGTGCCAGACTTGGTCCTAAACATTTTAAATATTGCACTTCCTCCTGGCAACACTCCTTTAAGGTTTGTATTCATTATTCCCAATTCAAAATTAATAAACTGGGTCTGAAGGGGGTTGAATAGCTTTCTCTGAGTCACTCAGTCAGTAAATGGTGCAGTGGATACTGAACTCAGTACTATCATCTATTTTAGGAACACCTCAAGTGAACTCTTCCATATGAAAGTTATAGCATCTACCTCTAAGTACATGAGAGCAGTTAGCACTCAAGATGACAAATAACTGCTCTTTCTTAGTTAAGAAGGAAGAAAAGCACTGGATCAGGGAGACACACTGTAGTCAAGTAGGTAATCCTAAAATACATTCATGAAAAATTAGGTCCTCAAATTTTTAAGTAGAAAAAATACTAAAGAATAAATAAGAAAAAAACAGGAAAATAAACATTATATTAATGTAAGGGGTAAAATAACCTACACTGCAACTATAATAGAAGAAAATCAAAGGCAATACTAACAAAAAGCAAGGTGATAATAGAGTCTACTACTATTAATTATATTGGGATTCAAAAATGACAAAGGAAAATGTCATACATTTTAAAACAGAATAGACATACTTTAAAAACTGAAACTAAAAAGGAACTTAAATGTGAAGAAATCAATCTAAAGAAGAATTTAATCTGTAATGAATATAAGTAGAAAGAATTTTAAAGAGGTTATTAAAATCACTTTACAAATATAAATAGTACCATAGTAAATGCCCCAATAAAATTATTTTAGACTGCAGTACCTGATAAAGTTATTGAAGAATTATTAAGTAAAAAATTAGAACAGTCTGTAGATCATTGTTAAAGAAAGGGATGAGCAATGATACCATTTACATTAGCCTACAGTTATGAACTAAATGTTTGTGTCCTCCTCAAATTCATTGTTGAAATCCTACAGCCCATATGTTGATAGTAGGGAGATAAGGGCCTTTGGGAGGTGATTAGATCATGAGGGTGGGGTGCTCATGAATAGGTTTAGTGCCGTTTTAAAAGTTTCTTTCTGCTATGTGAAGATACAAGGAGAAGACAGAAGTCTGCAATTCAATTCAGGAGCGAGCCCTCACCAGAGCCCAGCCATGCTGACCCCCTGATCTTGGACTTCCAGCCTCCAGAACTCTAAGAAATAAATTTCTGTTGTTTATAAGCCACTTATGGTATTTTGTTATTGTAGCCTGAACTAACTATGACACTTACCATTAATATTTGGCAAGATGGGGGAAAGTCAATAATTTATGATGCTTAAAAATATAGAGTCCAGGAGGAAAAAAGCAGCTTTGAAAGACAAATCACACTTGATCATGTAAATTCCTTTTATGACTCACTGGGTAGATTGGAAGAGGCAGAGATTAATATTTCTTAGCTTCATAAAGTCCTCGGTTTTGTTCCATAGGATTTAGGAATAAATAAGCTAGGCTATATTTCAGCCTTGCAATGTTAAGCAAGTATATAAATAATCAAGAAGCGAGGTGGTTCTGTATGGATCCGGGGTGGGAAGTGGGCTGAGATAGAAAACATGGCAGTCACTGCATACCTGTCATCTGTGAGGGACACTGCTTGCCAGGCACTGTAGTGGAGTTTCCTATGCATCATTTCCTTGAATTCTAACACCCAAGTGAGGTGGGGTTTATTATTTCAGCTTAACCCACAAATAAACTGAGGCTCAAGGTATAGTTAAGAAATTTGGCCAAGGTCACATATGTCCCAAGTGGCAGGGCTGGGAGCTGTTCCATTTTCAAAGCATCTAACTGCCCCCCAGCCTTATGGAGTTAAGTGGGAACTCACAAGAGCATTTCTTAAAAATCTGTCTTGAAGCTAACATGAAGAATGGGTTCAAGCTCCTCAAAAAGTTAAACACAGAGTTACTACATGACATGGAGTGTTCACTTCTGTGTGTATACCCAAAAGACATAAATGCAAGGACTCAAACACAGACTTATATACAAATACAACAGTGATATTCACAATATCTAGAAGGTGGAAACAATCCAAATGCCCATGAACAGATGAATGGATAAACAAAATGTGATTTCTACATACAATGGAATGAATATTACTTGGCCATTAGACGTAATGAGGTACTGAGGCATGTGATAACATAAATGGAGCTGACAGACATTGTGCTAAGTGAAAATAGCCAGACACAAAGGGGTAGATATGATTCGGTTTATATGAAATACCCACAACAGGCAAATATATAGAGACCGAAAGTAGATTAGTGACTGCCAGAGCCTGGGAGGGCAGGGAAATCAGAGTAACTACTTAATGGGCATGGGGTTTTTATTTTGGGGCAATGAAAATGTTTTGAAAATAGATAGCAAGGGTGATTGCGCAATACTGAGAATGTACTCAAAGTTCCTGGATTGTTAATTCAAAAATGGCTAATTTTATTACATGTGAATTTCACCTAATTAAAAAAAGATGGCTCAGATAAGGCCTGGGTTCCAGTCCCAACTCAAGGAACAGCTGTGTAAACTGGCAGCTCACAACCTCTGGTGCTTGTTTACCCATCCAAAGATGTGAATAAAGTTAGGCCAGATAAGTGATGGCTACACTATCATCTAACCTAAAAAAGCATGTAAGCTAAATTGTGTTAATGAAATGAAATAAAGTGTGATTCCATATTGTGTATAATAGATCTAATAATAAATTGTGTCCAGAAACTGCCAGGAGTATTACATTGGAATTGCTGTACAATATACAGATAAAAAAGTGAGAAGATTGTTCTTCAAACAGTATCTGAGGAAGAAACTAAAGTCAACATGGATAAAAGGTCTATAAGATTAAGCAGTTGACTTAAACACAATAGTCCTCAATAGGACATGCATTTTTTTCCCCCTTTATCTACATGACTAGGTACTTTAATGTAGTGCTAAATGTTCCTGCACATAGTAGAAATCCACAAGAATAATATGACGGGTCGAATCACTGTGGTAGCAGAATAACGATAGGGATCTATTCTGTTGTGTAATGGATAACAAGAAATTTGTTCAGTTATTTTTATTTTATTTTATTTTTTTAAGACAGTGTCTTGTTTTGTCACCCAGCCTCATATTCCTGGGCTCAAGTGATCCTCTCACCTCAGCCTCCTATGTAGCTGGGATTATTGGCATGCACCACCATGCCTGGCCTGTCTGGTTTTTCTTTGTTTGTCTATTTTGATCCCAAATCAATCAAGAATTATGTGCCACTGGAAAAAACGTCTCTTTTTGATATTTGTACAAGAGAGTTTTGGTCTTTCTTTGTTCACTTTGACATACAGTTAAAGTTATAAAACTCAAGTCAGTCTAATCTCTCCATGTGTCTGAGTCTTTGTGTCAGCAACAGAGATAGGCCTTTACCTCTTACTGAAAGAGTGTGAAATGATTGTTTATTTCCAGAGTACATTAATGAGCTCTGTTCTGATCATGTTTATAAAGATAAGTAAGCCGGGCTCGGTGGCTCAGCCTGTAATCCCGCGCCTTGGGAGGCTAAGGTGAGTGGATTGCCTGAGCCCGCGGGTTCGAGACCCGCCTGGGCAACTTGGTGAGACCTCATCTCTACAATATATCAAAAAAACTAGCTGCGCGTGGTAGCACGCGCCTGTAGTTCCAGCTACTCGGAAGGCTGAGGCAAAAGGATCTCCGGAGCCCAGCAGGTCGAGGCTGCGGTGGCCGGGAGCGGCCACTGCACTCCAGTCTGGGCAACAGAGTGAGACTCCAACTCAAAAAAACAAAAAATAAAAAATAAAGATAAGTAAGTGCTTGTATAAATTAAAATTCTTACAGTTCACAGAAAATAAAAAATGAAACTTCTAACACTTTAAATATGTTGTTAAAATCTTTTTTATTAAAAACTAACTCAGAAATATTTTTAAGATTCAGTTTAACATGATTAAGGCAAATCTTTGCAATATGAGACAATTTTAATAATTTTGATGTAAAAAGTACAGTTATGTCTTTTCTCTGATGTATCATTTCCCTGATGTCAATTATAAAGCAGGCATACATATTGCTTTATGTGGGTTTGCATTTCCTAAACTTAAGAGTTCAAATATACTAACATGACTCCTACATATGTTTAAGTTTATAAAAAACATAAATTTGTGTTCATTGAATCATTATTCTGACTTACTTTTTCTAGTAACTGTAATTACGTTTTATAGAATATCACCTTATAAAGATGATTTCCAAGATCTTTAGGTAACTTAAAGCCTTAGATTAATATTCAATTATCTAATAAAAAAATTGTTAGATACCCAGAAAATTTCAAAATAAGATGGAAACAATACTGAAACATTCACTACTAAGTGTAATTCCAAGTTTGTATATTATTTTTACTTTATATGTTAGAGTGAGGCATATTTTTGTATTATGCTAAAGACCTTGTTAATTTTTGCTACTTTACAAAGGGATAAAAGGGATATGTGTGGCCAAAAACAAGAAAAAAAAAAGAAAGAAATTATGTTTTGTGCATCCATGAGCTTTGCAAGTCTGCTGGAATGCTTAAGTATGACAGAAAATTCTCAGCAATCCCTCCACCAATTGTCTTTGTGAAATAAAGTTAAAAGTAGTATTTACATGGATGGTTACAACTATACTATCAGAAATAACAATGAGAAAAACACTGTATGTACTTTTCCCCCTTAAGAACAAAGACTAATTTTTGCATAAAGCAGCAGTTCTCAAATACTTGGTCTCTCCATCCTATAGAGTCTTAAAAACTACTTAGGAATCTAAAGAGTTTCTGTTGATGTAGTTTATAATATGGGCTATAACAACAATATTTGCTATTTTAACAAGTAAAACTGAGAAATTAAAACATAAATGTTTATGAATGCATTGGAAAATAGCAATGATGAATCCATTAGATATTAACATAAACAATATCTTTAAATTGTCATGAGAAAAATGGCACCCTTTAACATTTTTACAAAAATATCTTGAATGTCTAGTTTAATGGACAACTGATGGATTTTCAAATGTGCTTCTCCATTTAATTTTTTGTGATCATGTAGCCTGTGAAAAAATTCCATAACTTATTATTATTATGAAAATAACTGTTACAGGATCCATGCAAATATTTCAGGGAACTCCCTCACCCCCAGAAAGTCTTTGGATCACACATTGTCCTAAAGTATCAATTTGTTTTACAACATAAGAGAACATAGTCAAGCCCCCCGCCCCCCCAACACTTGGAGAGCTATTTTGCCTTGGTTTATAATACCTGTATCTACAAAGAAGCTATGAAAATGTGTTAAAATTTGAGCAAAAATGATTCAGTTTGGATGGACTTGCTCCCCTGGTTTACTGATTAACCCACAATATAAAACACATCCAATGAAAGCGTATCCTAAATTTTCTGTCTAATCTGCTCCCAGAAGAATGCTTCTGTGCCTTATCTGAATTATTTTCTGTGATTTAAGATGATTTAATTATGCCCTTAGTTGTTTAAGAAAAAAAAAGCTTCATCACTTAAAAAAGAGCTAAGATTTTTCACAATTGCCTTTATCCTCTATGTTTGTATTTTAAATTTATGATGTCACTTTGAGAAGCAACTATTTTTTTTCTCACTCATCCACGATCCTATATTAACCTAGAAACCAAATCTCCTCTGATAACTCTTCGTTTTACTTTCCCAAAATAAGACCCTAAATTTAGAAAAAATAAAATAAAAGTTTTAGGATGTTTCTGCTACCTAAAACTATCTTTGAGATTTCCCAGGTGGAAAATCACCAAGTTTTGTTATTTCAATTTATAAGTGGAGAGATGCTGGAAATAATTAGGTCTATTTAGTGTGTTATTAAGATTTGCATGGGAAGAATTTTCAGATGTGAAGAAACACTAGCCTCCCCTAGGTTAAGTTTGTAAAATGTTATTAATGTCAACATTTTAGAGATTTGTTATGCTTTAGGGAAGTACTTGAAGATTTCACAGTGCCCTTTCTGTCCACTGTGCAAGGGGACTTCAAAAGTTCATAGAAAACGCTAATCCTGAAAAAAACTATGCATGGATTTAAAAATATTTTTTGCACCAAAATAAATTTGTACTAACTTGCTATGACATGTCTGAATAGAATCTAGTTTGAGGCACAAAGAAGGATAAAACATCAGTTTGAACAGGACCCCCTGAGAGCAACATGAATTCTACTAAAATTGAAGCAAGAAAAACATCAAATTTATGGTGAAGCTTGTGTGGAAGAATGGTGAAATCACTGATACTTTATGAAAAGCTTATAAGGATAATGCCCCAAAGATATAAACAGTTAACAAATGGAAACATCTTTTTTTTAAAGGGACACACGTTTGTTGAAGTGGAAGCCTGCAGCAGGTCCCCACGTCAATTTGCAGAAAAAAATTCATCTTGTTTGTGCTCTGAGGAGGACCAATGATTAACGGCACAAACAATAGCCAACACCATAGACATTTCAACTGGTTCAGCTTATGTAATTCTGATTGAAAAATCAAAGTTAAGCAAACTTTCCACTTGATTGATGCATAGAGATTTCAGTGGAAATTTTAAACAAGTGACATCAAGACCCTGAACCACTTCCTCAAAAAATTGTAACAGGAGATGAAACATGATTTTACCAGTATGATCCTGAAGACAAACACAATTAAAGCAATGGCTACCAAGAAGTGAAGTGGCCCAGTCAAAGCAAAGGTGGACTGGTCAACAGCAAATATTACTGCAGCAGTTTTTTGGGGATGCTCAAGGCATTTTGCATGTTGACTTTCTGGAGGGCCAAAGCACAAAAACATTTGCTTATTATGAAAGTGTTTTGAGAAAGTTAGCCAAAGCTTTAGTAGAAAAATGCCTGAGAAAGCTTCACCAACGAGTCCTTCTCCATCACAATGTCCCTACTCATTCTTTTCACCAAATAAGGGCAAATTTGCAAGTTTCCATGAGAAAACATTAGGCATCTACCTTACAGTCCTGATTTGTCTCCTTCGGACTTCTTTTTGTTTCCTAAGCTTAAAAAAATATTTAAGTGGGCACCCATCTTTCTTCAGATAATAATGTAAAAAAAAGACAAGACTGTATTAATGTGGTTAAACTCCCAGGACACTCAGTTAAGGAAGATGGACTAATGGCTGGTATCATCACTTATAAAAGTGTCTTGACCTTGATGGAGAGTATGCTGAGAAACAAAGTATATAGTTTTTATTTTTATCTTTTAATTCCATTTTTTCCACAAACTTTTTTGGAGTCACCTTTTATGTTCTTACTATCAATTCTCTATTTTATATCAACTCACATGGAATAGAGAGTTTCATTCTCCAGTCTGATAGTACTGATCACAGTAATAATTTAACAACAGCCTTTAAGCCTAATAATCCACAGATAATTTTGTTTTACTCTGATGCTTTCCTCAGGATTTGCTATAAGGTACAGACCACAACTTGTGTCTTTAGCGAAAGAGAGTCTCAGAGATTTTTGGAAAAGAACTATAGCAGATACTCTGAACTCCTGATATTTCAAATAGTTATCTGTTATGTATGGGTTTCTGATCTGACAATGTTAAGACAATTTTCACATATATCAATGGACTGAGTTAGGATTCCTAAAACTCTTTTTAGCGAAATCAGACTATTAGCCCAAGATACAGCAGAATAAAAATTAATTACTTAGGACTCAATGAGTTGATAAAGAAAATTTTATTTTGGTTATTTGATTGCAATATTGTTGATGATGTCATAATATTCTATTTTCTGGATATACGACAAAGTTCTTTCTCTTTCTTCTTAAACTTTCTGTTATGTACAAAAATCTATTAATAGTAGTCTCTACTTTTCTATACTAAAGTGAAATAATTCAAAATGATGCCAAATTTTTATTGACACCCCAGACTTCAGACACTTTTACTAAATTTCATTACTTTTCATGGCAATGTAAGAGTTTGCCTAGGTTCAATAAAAATCTGTCCTCCTTTTCACCAGAAAATAATTGGATAAATGAATTGTGCAGCCAAGGTCAAACTAAATGTCACATTTGCGAATGATTTTTGTTTAATCAGATCTAACGTTCTGCTCTTAAAGAACAATTGTTGACTTCACATGTGGGATCCACAGAGCACTCGCATGGAAACTGGCATGTTACCTGGTTTACTGGACTTTAGCTTCTAGACAATAAGGGAGGTAAATTCCTGGCAAGTTAGAAACACTAACAGGTTTTCAGGACTCAACAGAGGAAATGACCCAAATTTATATGTTATGCAGGGAAATCTGGTAGAGAGTCTTGACTTTAGTTTTGTAGTCAAAAGAATGGCTAATAAGAGAGGTTTTTAAAAATGTAATTTGAAACTCCTTATGAAAATTTAGAGACAGAAGTAATTTTATGGACTTAGTAGTTCCTCACATTATATGCTCTAGATTTAAGAAGCAAAGTCAAGGAGGCCCATATAATAAATAAACAACCCTGCTATACCTGTGTAAATAATCAGGCAAAATCAAGTGAGACCAGTCATTCTTTGTGATCATTAACAATTTTTGAGATTCTTATGATCACAAATTGAAGGAGAGTGAGAAAAAATTGTGAAAGACATTGAGAGGTAGAAAAAAAAGATGACTAGATGTTTTATGGAACGCTAGGCCTATCTAACACACTGTCTATGTTACATGATTCTATAGGTATGTGCCACTCATTGTGTTTAGATATTTTGTAACTTTGAAATTAATGCAAGTTATTTATGTCTATAGAAAATCAAATAGATTTTGTCTCTTAGAAATGTGATTCCTTCCTCCCCTACTAAGAAGGCAGTTAGTTCTACATTTCCTACAAATAAGTTTCAGCAGTTCTGATTACTTACAAGTGACTGTTCTTTGGATTTTCCTTTGAACTCATTTTTAATATCTTAGTTCCTTCAAAATTCATCAAACTAAATAAAATCTTTGACATGTGTTCATCTTATATTTCAGTGGTGCATTTAGTCCATTCACATTCAGGCTAATTATTGAGATGTGAGAGTTTATCCCTGTCATGACTTTCTCAGAGAGTTTGTTGTTGCTGCTGTTTATTTGTTTATTGTCTTTCTTTTGATTTTGGGGTTGATTTCTTCTTATATTTGTACGAGTAGTCATGACTTTGCCCTTTTAAAAAGTAGACTTTTCACAATTTAAAGATGTCGATATCAGGGGGTTGTTTGCGATTTTGAAAAAGAACAAACAAGAATATCAACAAACTTCAATCAGGATTATTTAAGAACTGGATTGAAAAATAATGGCAGGCAATAAAAATAATTTAAAAACAAATTAGACTTTTTTAATGTGAATTGTATTTTAGATAAAATTAGTAAACAATTTTTTTAGGGATGAAAATGGTACTGAATAATGGAGTTATTCTTAGGTCATGCTCACTGAAGTACTGAGGAGTCAGGAATCCACAACATCTACAAATTTCTTTACAAAAAAAAATACAGCAAAAAAAGTGTGCCTTTGTGTGTGTGCACATAGAGGAAGAAAAAGGAGGTAAAGCAAATGAGGAAAATATTAATAGTTGACGGAGCTGATTAGGTGGAGGGTATACGGCTGTTCAAAGTAGTCATCTCTCAATTTCTTTTAAGGTTGAAATTTTTCAAAACAAAAATGGGGTAAAATACAAGAAAGTAAATTTGCATTTATTTTAAAAAATATTGAGGACTGACTGAAGGTTTTGGAACCAGAGACTATTGAGGCTTTTGATGGCATAGAAAATGCTTTTTTGTTCCTCAGATGCTTAACTAGTCCGTGGCCTCTATGCCCTTTTGTTCGAAACACATTAATAAAAGAGTAATAAAATTCAGTTCATGACCACAAGCTAATTGTCACTTCACAGCCCTCCAAAGAAGAAAATGACTGTTCAGAAATCAAAATGACCATGTTACATGTGGCAAAGGAAGAAGACAAATTCACAATCCCTGCACCTGTGCATTCAGCAATGCAGAGCTGACCTCCGTGAGGTTGATTACAGCCTTTTAGAGCTCAAACTAATAGCAAACCTCACGCTGGTGTTTTTGTTTTCCAAATGCATCCGGTCCTCCCTGCACAGGCCCCGCAGTTCACCCATACTACCTTCTTTGGCCACAGAATATTATTGCTGACAATAAGTTAGTGAAAGAGGTCATTGCCTCAGTTATCCAGGTTGATGGAGACCATAATAATGATATGGAACGTGGAGGGAAGAACATGTGAAAAACGGAGTGCACTGTTTTAGGGCAAGATAGAAACATGTTACTAGTGGAGCAAGCAGTGAGCATTTAAATTTTTGTCCAAGTTTTCAGTTAAAACTTTTAGCTTATAAAAATAACATTTTCACCAAAGCATAAGAGGGTGCCCTCAGGAGTAGAGAAGAAAACAAAGAACGACATTCCTATAAATGACAACTTGAAATATGGCCCTTGAGCTACAAAATTCAGTGGAGTGCATTTGTAGTCCTTACAATGATTTTACTTCAGCGGTATACAACAATAGGGACCTCTGGGGACAGGTAGAGCGACTGCAACTTTCACCAAAAAAACTCATTGGAACTAGAGGCACTTAAAATGACTCCATTCAGCAAGGTTTTGTTCCTAGGTGCTTCCTTTTGTTCCAATTCAAATACAGCGCATGACATTAGAATTGCAAATTGCTCTCATTGTAGTTACTCGAAATGAAAAAGTCAAGAGGTTTGATCAAGAAATATGAGCACTTTTACAGCAACAAAGTCAACAAGAGAAGATTGTTCTTGTCATTTATTTGGATACACTAAGGTTGGAACCACAACCTAAACGTGACAGGAAAATTTATATTAGTATCTATCAGTAATCAAAAATACAGCATTTATTCCTTTCACAGTAGGCCAAAGAAAAAAATAGTTGGAGTATCCATGAGGAGATATTTTGAGGCAAAAATTTAAAATAGACATTTACAAGGATGATTAGTGAAGATGGTTTTCTTCTGAAGACACACGCAGGGAAGACAAGAAATCTTTATTCTTATCTGGGTTGCAAACGGCACTTTTTGCAAAAGAACTGCTCCTTACCTCTAGAGTCAGCTAAAATGCCATCAAACTTCTTTTTAATGCCTTCTTAAGACAGAAAGTGCTTTAATTTAGTTTTAAAATATTTTAGACTTATTAACCTTCATCGTGAACTTGAAGATTTTTCCATTAAATCCACTGTCCGTCAGCCTATTGTAGACATGTCACAATTCTCCTGCCAATATCTTGCTTCCTTTATGAAGGTGGCAGGAGGCAGAAATGATTATGTCAAATAAAAAAAAATTAACAAACTACAAAACTATTTTATGTCATTCATCAAATGTTATGGATATACTTTGTGCCAAGCATTAGGTCAGGAGAAAAATGGCATTATCTGCCACTTATTTCATTTTAATCTAGTTCATTTTCTACAAGTGCACTAGTGAGTATCTTTTAGATATGAAATGTGATGTATGGATACTGTTTTGAGAAACATGACAAGTTAATACTATTCCACAAACTACTATTTTATGCTTTAAAGAGATTTTCAGTAAGTAAAAGTAGAAAGTATGCCAGATTCCTCAGACTGCAGGAAAATGGAAATCCTATTATTGAACTTGATCTCACCTTTTCCTACTGTGTTCTGTATTATCCATAATCTGTGTTTTGATATAATTTCAAGATATCATCACTAAAACTCTATAACTGGAGGCTTAAGGAGTCTGATAACCTGACAAAGAGCTGGAGGAGGATTTTTAGGACATTCTACTGGGCTCCTTCTTAGGCCCATATTCCTCGTAAGACCCGACACAGACTCCATGCTGAACACACAGTAGCTTTTATTTCCCTTGTTTCCAGAGTCAACCGTTTTCTTTCCATTCTTCCTCCTTCTTGGGGCCATCACATACTTGTCAGCATTAAGGTCTCAACTCCATCCCCTGTGCTTTTCATATCTGAGGGGGCACCTAAAAAACCCAGAATTATCTTTTGGAGGGGAAGCCCCTAGTAGTACATTTATTCCTCCAGATCACTGATCAACCAAAGCTTTTATTTGGAAGTTTTGAGAATGTTGCATCGCAATTTGTGAAAAAAAAGTCCCGAGTTGTGGCAAACAGGTGACTGGTTCTTCCACCATGACAATGGACCTGCCCACACCACGTTGAGTGTTCAGCAGTTTTAGACAAAAAAACAGCATGACCCCCATGCTCCACCTGTCTTATTCACCCCATCTCACCCTAAGTGACTTTTTTTTTTGTTTCCCTGGGTGAAAAAAGTTCTCAAGGGAAACATTTTGCTGATGTGGTAGAGATGATACAAAAAAACGGCAGAAGAACTAAAAGGCATCAAAACGGACAAGTTCAAAAACTCACTTTGTACAGTGAAAAAAGCATCCTAATGGGTGTCTTGCATCAAATGAAAAGTACTTTGAAGGTGACTAAAGTTTAAACATGTAAGAATGAATATGCAAATTTTTATAAAGAAATCACAGGGTTTTTTTTTTGGCTCCCCCCTCATATGTACCTGTACTATAATGCCCGGAACCTTGTGTTGTAATTTTCTCTTGATCATGAGCATCTCAAGGGTAGAGACTGATTCTCTCTTCTTGGGCCCAAGAACAATGTCTGGTAAGAAGGATATCCCTGTGCTGTCTAAAATAAAAGGTGAAAGAATCTGTCTAAAATAGTTGCTTATGAGTGTTCCTTATAAAGCAAGGAACAAACACATCATATGATTGATTGTATCACAACCAGAAAACCTATGTTAGAAAACAATAATCTTTTTTCTCAGCCCGGTAAAGACTTTGAAGAGTTAACTCTGGCTGGATCACAGTGGCCTATTTAATGCTATAAAGAACACAGAATACATGCTGTATTTACAAACTTCAAAGGAAACTAGTTATTTGCATTTTTATCTGTAGGAGAGGAGAGAAGCATGTTTCCTTTTTGACCTTTTATCCTCAAGTTATATATGAAGAAGATTAAATTTGTCTGTATTGTCAGTGTAATCCATTTAGAGTTTTGAACCATAACAGCGGAAAATATCAAGATTGACTTTAAAGCCTAGTGAATATAAATATGAGTAGTTTTTTGAAAAATATTCAATGAAAAGCTGTAATGGAGAAAGCTTCAGTTAATGGAGGCCCAATCAGAAGAAATTTTTCAAAATAAGAATCATGGATCCCCTCTTACTTGTATCCAGAAATTAATTTTTTTTGTTGTTTGTTCTGGCAAGGTGAGAAAAAAACATTGTATTACCATCAAACCAGGGAATACAGCCAACTCATATAAATCATATAGCTTGAATAAGCAAAGATACACAAATGTTCAGTAAACATGGAATAGAATGAAATACAAACTCTCATTTACTTATGGATTTTCTTGATCTTAAAATTAGACCCAGTGATGTGCCTTTAGATATTAGAGTCCTTAGTTGGAGAGGTATTAAAATCTAGGTTCAAAGATAAAGTTAAGCTCCAGAGAAAACTACTGCAACTATCAATTTTAGAGATGAATTAACTGAAATTGAGAGAATGTAACTTGCAGAGAAAATTTCTCATAGTCACTAAAAAACACAATTTTCCTATTCAGTAAAAATGGACATAGTAATACAGTTGAACAGAAGTAACAAATTTGTAGTTATCTTGTATAATCCTGGGACATAATACAAATGGAAGAAATTGAGGAAGGAATAAATAAATGAGTAGAAACTAATTATAAAAAATATGTTTTATTTTCCTTCTGAAGAGTCAGATAATCCACAGGTCACCTTGTTAAATGTTTAACAACTGGTTGTCTGGGAGTGGATAAAAATGCCTAATTTGTAGCATTTGCTAATTTCTATGGTGTAATATTCCTGCATGGTCAATTTCAGGCTATCAACCTGAAGTCATGAAACCAAAGCAGGAAAGAAATGATCAGTCATATACTATTCTATAGTATTTCCATCATATCAACGCTATGGATGAAAATTACCTCAATAACAGAGATAATAGTAAAACATAGTAATATAACCTCTAAATGATGAGTTTGGAGTATTCATTGCCTTTTAAAAATATTATTTGCTAAATTGTAAGTATATACAATTTAATTTTTAAAGAGTTTAACAACTGGCTCATGAAATTTCCGGAAATTAACAATTGGTTGTCCATAGCCAGGAAGAGCCAGTTTCCACGTGCCCCTGCTCAATACCTCTGCCAACTTCCCTTCCTTAATCCTGTCTGCTCCACAACTATAATGAGATGGAGGCCTCAGCTCTCATTTAAAGTAAAAACACACATATCATCACTGTCATCATCCATATCTTCAGCAGCATCAGCAACAACAAAATTCAGGAAAAGACCCTGTTTGAGAGTTCTGAATGGTGTTCCCAAAAACACTCCCCATTCAAGAATTTTGAACTGTGAACCAATCGCCATTTTTTCATTTTCTAATCCTACTTACAATTGTTAGCTCCTCACTGTCTTTCTTAATTTTGTCCTAAGAAGGTCTTTCCTTCTCCAAGGTACATTTAATGTATTTTCAACCAGTGTCCCTTCAAATTGTTCAGTGACTGAATTTCTACCTTGTATACAAATGTCATGTTGAGTTGACTTAATGACCCCTTCTTTTTCTAGATGAGCCATTACCCAGGTTCAGGGAAGTCAGAACCATAAGTAACAACATATTTCCTATTCATAATATTTCTGTATCTACATTACAATTATTCAGTAGCATGAGTTTCATTTTCTCATTCATTAGTAAATTATGGTACTGCCCTCATGACTCTCTAAGATAATTATTGTTTTGGTTTAAGCCAAGTATAACCTTAAAAAAGCTGCCTGGATTTTAATGAAAGGCTTATCAGGTGGTTTTCTTTGGATGAGGACAATGATATTTTATCTGGTTTTCTTTCCCCCATTTTTCTGCCTCTCTGAAATGCCACCATGTAGATGGATCTTCCTGAAGCCCAGCTGAGAAAGTATCTCTCTTCCTGCTCCCAAACCTTCAAGAGGTCCTATTACACAACAGAAAGCTCCTTATGCTTCATCCAGAGGCTTCTATGACTTGACATTAACCTATCTTCCCTTTTATCCCCAATTTTTATCTTGCATATACCAAGTTCCAGCCAAGTCAGCCTGAGTGCCAGTCCATAAATGTGGCCTGTTTCCATGTCTCTGCTCATTCGTTAGCGCCACTGGTGATGTTTGCTCCACTTCTGCCTGTCAACATCCTACCTGGACTTCAAGGTTCAGTTCAAGTCACACATCCACCCTGAAGCCAGAAATGCTAGCTTCCCTCTTTTGTAGGACCAGAGAAATATGTTTGTACTCACAACATTTGTCACACCCTAGATTTAAGCTCCTGAAATGGATGAGATTTCTTTTCCTATTTTTATATCTCCCACTGTCTTGCCAAGTACTAAGAATTTTTTATATTTCTATATATTATTCCTCCTATAAATTCCTTAGGGTGATAAGAAATTCCTCAGGATAAAGACCTAGTTTTTGTTATTATTCTTATCTTAAATATTTAGAATTTACTCAGGAAGTGCTTATACAAATATTTATTAACTAAATGAGTATAAATTATAATCTTTTTCTAAAAATACAAGGAGGAATTTTATAAATCTCAGAGACGGCAGAATAGTCTCAATATTTCAATAAAGAACAGTTGCTTAGACATATAGCAAACCTTGGAGGCCTAAAATCGCTGAAAAAGATGAAGTTTCTTAGAAATTATGTTTCTGGGTATGCTTTTTATGTATTTACCTAGAGGAACTGTTAAGCAAAGTGATAACTTGGTTCAGAATCTTTAGGGGAAATATAGATGAAAACAAATGTGACTCTTTCCCAACATGCACTTATATATATTTAATACTGAAGAGACAGAGGTAAACCTGCCTTACTCGCATACACTTTCCAAATGCATTCAGAGTATTCCTGGGGTCGCTGAGAAAGCATTCCCATCATGACTTTCTCTGTGTGTGCAAGAAGGTTATCCTCACAGGGAGTGCTACCTTCTCCTTGTGAGATCCACCAAAAGACATGCTAGTCTGTCAAGAGTGATCTTAGACTTCAGTTATTTATGGCTTGGAAAATCTATTCCTAGAAATCTGTTCTTCAGAAATACTAGCAAAGCTTGTAGAGACATATGTATGCTGCTTTAATCCCAACGTTATTTGGAGGAGGAAAAAGAGTAAGCAACCTCAATGTCTACAAATATAGTAAAGCTAAATAAATTACAGTACAATGAAATGAACACCCTGCAACCTTTGTAAAGAACGAGGTATGTCGGGTATAAAATCAATGTGCAAAAGACAGTTGCATTTCTATACACCACCAACAAACAAACAGAAACCCAAATAAAAAGCACAATCCCATTCACAATAGCCAGAAAAAAAATCAAATACCTTGGCATCTTTCTAACCAGAGAAGTGAAAGATCTTTACAATGAAAAGACCTTTACAAAACACTGCTCAAAGAAATCAAAGATTTCAGAAACAAATGGAAAAATATTCCATGCTCATGGATTGGAAGAATCAACATTGTTAAGATATCCATCCTACCCAAAGCAATCTACAAATTTAATACAATACCCGTTAAATTCCTAGCAGCATTCTTCTCAGACCTGGAAACAACAACATAGGAATTCATATGAAAACATAAACAACCACGAATCAACAAAACAATCCTCAGCAAAAAAAGCAGAGCAGGAGGTATCACACTCACAGACTTTAAACTCTATTATAAAGCTACAATAATCAAAACAGCCTGGTATTGGTACAAGAACAGGCAGATAGACCAATGGAACAGGATAGAGATTCCAGAAGCAAAACCTCAATTTCTCAACGACTCATCTTCGACAAAGCCTCCATCACCAACGACTGGGGAGAGGAGAACCTATTCAGTAAATGGTGCTGGGAAAACTGACTGATCACATGAAGAAGATTAAAACAAGATCCCTACCTATCACCATAAACAAAAATCAACTCTAAATGAATCAAAGACCTAAATGTAAAACCTCAAACTTTAAGAACCTTAGAAAATGCAGGAAACACCCGTATGGAAATTGGAACTGGCAACCAATTCCTGATCAAAACCCCAAGTGCCCATGCCATAAGAGATAAGATAGACAAGTGGGACCTCATCAAACTGACAAGCTTCTGCAAAGCCAAAGAAACCATCAAGAGAGCAGGGAGACAGTTCAGAGACTGGGAAAAAAATATTTGCCACCTGTATATCTGACAAAGGCCTAACATCTAGGATCTACAAGGAACTCAAATATGCTAAAAGAAAAAAACAAACACCCCCATTACAAAGTGGGTAAAAGATATGAATAGACAGTTCTCAAAAGATGACATCCAAGCAGCCAACAGATATATGAAAAAATGCTCAGCCCCACTAGTTATCAAAGAAATGCAAATTAAAACCACACTGAGATCCCACCTAACTCCAGTCAGGATGGCTATCATCAATAAATCAAAAAAACAACATGCTGGAGAGGATGTGGCGAAAAGGGAACACTTCTACACTGCTGGTGGGAGTGTAAACTAGTACAGCCTCTGTGGAAAACAGTGTGGCGATCCCTAAAAGATCTAAAAATTGACCTTCTATTGGACCCTGCAATCCCCCTACTGGGAATATACCTGGAAGAACTCAAATCACTCTATAAAAAAGATACCTGCACATGTATGTTTATCGCAGCACTGTGCACAGTAGCAAGAACATGGAAACAACCATGCTTCCCATCAAAAGAGGACTGTATTTAAAAAATGTGGTATATATACACCATGGAATACTACACAACCATAA
>CAUYQG010248930.1:0-20846 GCA_963574415.1 Tarsius wallacei
GCTTTCTGAGAGGCCAGTTCTGCATTTGGCATGAGGGCACCTGTGTTGCTGTCCCTGACTCCAGTGGCAAAAAACACACATATATAGACATGGGTGTATATATAAATGCAAAGACCCCACACACATGTACATGTGAATGCACATACAGAAATATACACGTACACATGTGCCCAATTCATGAACATGGACATGCACACACTCACATGTGTATGCACATTCATGTGTGCAGAAACACATGCACACACAGGCACAGACATATACTTGCACCCATTAAAACAAAATGCAGCCAGGTGTGGTGGCTCAAACCTGTAATCTCAGAACTTTGGGAGGCCAAGGTGAGAGGATTGCCTGAGTCCAGGAGTTCGAGACCAGCCCGGGCCACTTGGTGAGACCTCGTCTCTACAATAAATCAAAAAATTAGCCAGGCGTGGTGACACGCGCCTGTGGTTCCAGCTTCTTGGAAGGCTGAGGCGGAAGGATTGCCTGAGCCCAGCAGGTTGAGGCCTGGGTGGCAGAGTGAGACTCCAACTCAAAAAAAAAAAAAAATGCACATGTGTGCACAGACATTTGTCATAGCTGTGGCTTTTGATCTAGCTACGGTGACTCTTTGGTGATGATGGATCAGGTCATTTGCCTTCTGGTGGCCCTGTCCAAGCCAGTGGTCTGTAAGGAAGACATTCTAAAGCAATTTGGGATTTGCTTCACATGGGCGAATGTTTGTCCAGCTAATTTAGTGCTCAGGGGCTGCTGGGGAAGCTCTTTTAGGGTGTGATGTTGGGGTCTGGGCAGGAAATTGGTGAAAGGAAGAAACAGAAGACATTGAAATGAGCTTCTACCTCTGAGTGATAGTATGTCTGGTTGGGGTTCTCCCTTACTGATGAGAGTGGCAGCAGGCAGCTCAGCCTGTCACCAACACTGTGTGACACAGCCTTGAAGATAAGTTCCTTTATCTGCCTGCATTAGCACTGGTCCCAATTCTGGTTCCTTCTCCCTCATCAGCCCAACAGAGCCTTGTGCCCGCACACGTAACACTGGTGGGCACTTTCTTGTGTACTGTCCGCCTGCCCACCTGACTTGATATCCCACACCTAGCACAGTGCCTGGCAAGGTAGGGAATCTGGGAGTGTCAGCTTAACACGTGCATGGAGGCATGAAGGGTTGGATGAATAAATGGATGGATGGATGGATGAGCAATGGAAAATTCACTTGGCCTTGACCACACCCGGTTCCCAATGCAGAGGTGAATGGTTCAGAGTGATCAAAAGTCCATCTAGTTCAATTAGCCCAATTTCGGTTGGGCCCCACCCTGATTTCTTAGAACAAGAGTCAACAAAGATTTTCTGTACATGGCCGGGAAGTAAACACTTTCAGCTTTGCCATTTGGTCTTTGTCACAGCTCCTCAACTCTTCTATTACAGTGTGAAAGCAGCCATAGACAATTTGCAAACAAGGGGTGCGGCTGTCTGTATTCTATTCAAACTTTATTATGAACTCTGAAATTAGAATTTCATAGAATTTTTTGTGTGTCACAAAATATTATTCTTTTGAATTTTTTCCAACAGTTTAAAGGAGTTAAAAAAAATCATTCTTAGCTTGTGGGTCATACAAAAATAGGCATTAGGCAAGATTTGGCCCGCAGGCTGTAGTTTGCAAACGTGTCTCAGAAACAGGCTCTAGTAGGCTTATCTGCACTCTTGCAAATTCCCTGCAAATCCCTGACCTAGGGCAATGTGAATGGTGGGCTGGTTGGGAGTGTTCTGGGCTGAGACCTTCTCCAAAAAGAGGAAGGCAGTGGAAGACCAAGGGGCTTTGGGCAAACTGGACCCAACACCTGCTCCACATCCTGGCAGAGAAGGATCTCGGGCAAGTCATCCATCCTCCTCACTGGAGAAATGGGAGGATGTAAAGTGTTCTGTCGGGTAAAGTTGAAACAGATATAAGACTTGTCTCAAGAACTTGGAAAATGTCAGTTCCCTTGACTTTCAGCCCCTGTGCCTTCCGCTTCCAAAGAGGCTGTAAGTACAAGATCCCAGGGTCAAATAGACTGAGGGCAGAATGCCAATTCTGCCTCATCTATCTTAGCCACATGACCTTGGCAAATGACCTCATTCACCCCTCTGAGTCTCAGTTTCCCCATCTGTGAAATAGTAATAACACCTGCCTTATGGAGTTGAGGTTAGCACAACTAAATGAGATAGTTCATATAAAGCCCTTAGCAGAGGGCTTGGGGGGTAGCACTGATATTCTTAGGAGACCATTAGTTCCGTGCTACAAACATTGGGTTTGGCTTCAGACAGACCCAGGTTGCCACTCAAGACACGACCCTGGGGAGTTCCTTCTCCCTTCTGCATTCTGGTTTCTTCATCTCATTCAGGAAAGATCCAGTGATTTCCAGCACTGCTCTACAGTCTGAAATACTAGACATTTTCTGCATGGTCTCTCTTCTATACATGTTCTCTCACCAGGGCCAGGTGGGCTCCATGCTCAAAACAGTCCCAGGATCCTTCTCCTCCTCCTCCCCTCCCCCCACCCCAGTCCCTCTCTTCCTTCTCATCTCCCTTCACCAAGGATGGACCTGGTCAGTAGGTCCAGCTTGGTTCAGTCCCTATGACTCCAGGGAGCAATGCCCCACCCTGGCCAACTGCCCTTCACAGGTCCTCCTCCTGGTGCACTCAGTTTCCCTTCCTGGGCTCTCTTGGGCTCTGGAGCCCATGGACAGGAAGGACACAGCCATTTTGGGGGGTTACGCCCACCACTCATCTGCCTGCCCCTTCTCCTCTCCAGTTACACAGTTACCTTAAAAAAAATCAGTACTGGGATTACAAGTGTGAGGACCTCGTCTCTATAATAAATCAAAAAAATTAGCCGGATGTGGTAACCTGTAGTTCAGCCACTTGGAAGGCTGAGGCGGAAGGATCGCCTGAGTCCAGCAGTTCGAGGCTATGGTAGCTGTGAGTGTGTCACTGCACTCCAGCCTGGGTGACAGAGTGAGACTCCAACTCAAAAAAGAAAAAGACAAATTAGACGGTAAGCTCTTCCTTGTTTGAGATTGAACGTTTCTGGGGAGAGAGTGTCACTGGGCTTTCCAGTAAGCACCAAGCATTTGTCATGTGCCCAGAACGTGCTAAACCCCGTGCAAAAGACATAAGGAGCAGAAATGCTTCCCACCCTCCCAGAGGAGCAGCCAGAGCATCTCCAAAGCAAGGCTGAGCCACTTGGAGTATGAATTTGGTGCAGACTCCACTTCCTCATTTCAGTTTCTCACCAGTTCAATATTTCCCAAACTGTCTCTAGAATAAGCATATGTGTCTGGTTTCACTTCAGTCTGACTCAGAGGTGCTTTTATCTTTTCTTGCTCACTTTTTCCTCAATTTACAAAAGGAACACGTGTTTGTTGAAGAAAAAATTAGGAAAGAAAGATAAGCAGCAAGGAAAAAAAACCCCTATAAAGCTCCTAATCCCAGTAGCCAGAGATATCTCTGCTTAAGACTCGGGGTGAGGGGGGGCGGCATTCGCCCCCTGGATTTTTAATGCATATAAATTAGGTGATATTTGTATACAGTTTATAAAAACAGTAATACAGTTTACTGTTCAGCTGAAAAATAAATGTGGTTCTGGTCAGTGAACAATCAAAGCTCACAGTGTTTTGATGTCCAGCCCTAGAGGCCAGGGCCAGTGGTTTGCTTGGTCTTGTTGTCCTCTGTGTACCTTGTACAGGGGAAGGCCTGGACCCTTTGTTACTAATTTGAACCAGGTTTGGCTTATGGTCTATTTCATGTGCTAAGACATTGGCATGAAACACAGCCCTCCCCAGTACGGAGGACATGGGGGCCCTCCCCAAGAAGAGAAGCGATTAGGGGTCATTCATTCCTCTGTTCATGGGCTGACTGACAGCCTCAGTTTCCTCCTCTGTACCACAAGAATGACCACACTTTCAAGTGTTGTAAGAAGCATTCAGTGAGATGCTGCCTGGAAATCTTTGGCCACTGGGCCAGGCACCCTGGTCAACCCTCGGGAGATGGTCGTTATCCTGAACAGGATGATGCTTGCCCCTCTTGAGGGATTTGATAAGGAGCATTTGGTTGGAAGTTGTCAGAAATCAGCCCAGAGTCTTCGCCCTGAAATAGCATGATGTGGTGGGAAGGGGTCCCCATTGCCTCCTCTTCAGATGCCAACCCTGGCCATCCTCTTAATGAAAGAACCTCATGTTTGTTTCTCTGTTGCCCTAATTATAGCGTGCAGTTGTTTTATTTGCTTACTGTTTGTCTCCCCATGAGAATGTCACCTTATCTGAGCAAGGACTCAGCCCTCTGTCTTGTCATGGGAACACACATTAAGGAGGAAGTGCCTTCGCAGTGCTAGTATTTAACACCTTTATTTTATTTTATTTTTTAATATTTTTAAAAATTATAATTATTATTTATTATAAAGATGTGAGGTACAATTCAGGGTTAAGTATATAAACATTGATCATGCAGGTACCCTTGTTGATGCGATACCCCCCTCCCTCCCCTAGCAGTTTCCCTCAACTGCCAATCCCACCCCCTCTCCCATGAGTGTTTCCCCCTACTGCCGATTGCTTTCTTATAGCATTATACTTGCTCAAGGTAAGCTTATGAGTGAGAACATATGGAACTTCTTTGTTTCTGTGATAATGTGGTACATATACACAATGGAGTATTATGCAGCCATAAAGAAGGACAATTATTTAACACCTTTCTAACCTTCCTTGCTGAAGCCGTTTTTTTGTTTTAGAGTCTGTGGCAGAACACAATGCCATACTAGGATTTCACCTTGTTTTTTTTTTTAACGTGTTTGTTTTCATTGTGTTTTGTTTATTTGTGTTTGCGTTTATTTGGGGCTAGAGATTCTAGCTTTCCACCTCATCATGATAGAAGGTAATGATGGAAAGTCTTTAAAATACACTGATTTTTTTTTTCAAAGGCAGCGCATCTAAAGAAACCTGTTAGCAAGTGATTCGTATGAGTTGGCTGACCCGGCCAACGTATGTGAATCCAAGATGACAGGGAATGATTGCAGTTGGGGATGAGAGGTGCAGCCTGACCCTTAGGAGATGCTGAGAAAAGATGGCGCAGGATTGGGAAAGAGCATATCTTGGGATGTCTTTGGACAGTGTCAAGAAGAGCTGGACCCAGACAGTGGCCAGACCACACAGCGTGCCGAGAGGCAGAGGAACACAAGGCTACCATTTTCCCACAGTTCTTCCTGCTGTGCCTCCCCAGCTGGCTGCCTGTATTGGAAAACTCCCTCCCTTTTATAAAACCCAGGCCAGGGAAAGCAGAACGTCACTCAGTTGCTCAGCACCATGGAATCACAGTCGGGGTGGCAGGGACAGCCCCTGATGGGCAGTACCCCACATCTCAGTCCCTGAAGGGCCCAGTGCAGCCCAACTCTGGCCTCTTGACTCAACAAGATCAGATCCAGCTCTGGGGAGAAGGATATAGTAAAGCCAGAAGAACGTCCTTTTCCCTCCCCATGACTGTGAGCTTTGCAGGCCTATCAGAAGCTGGAGAAGGGCAGGAAGGCCGTGAATTAGCAAAAGCTCAACCCTGCACTCACAGGTAGTGAGACTCTGGCACTGCAGATTCTGATGCCTGGTGGCCCACGGTCATTTTTCTTATCCAGCTAGGCTATGAGCCTTTCCCCGCCAGCCCCTTACTTAATGGAACGCCATAACTCTTCATTTCCTGGACGCACGTTGGGTTAAGCAGGTGGAAAACAGCTGGCATTTCTCACTTGTTTTCTGGCATTTCCCACTTTTACAGGCAGCTAACCTGGCATTTTTTTATTATAAAGCCCCAGAGTCCAGAGGTTTAATATCTTCGATGTTAGATTCATGAGCAACTTGGAAGTTAGAGATGCCCGAGGCTGGAATTTGATGGAGTGTGCAACTTGTCGCTTGGAATGTGATTTATTTCCTCAAGGGATGGGGGGGAGGGCAGGACAATTAAGTGGGATTTGAGCTTTGAGAAGTGGGGACTGCTTGGAAGGGAGTGAGCAGCAGAGGAGTTATAAATCCCTCTGACAGTCCGAGTGTTTTTAAAGTAACAGCTGACTTTAGAACCAATTGCTTTGGGAGCTCAAAGCAGGCAGAGCCAGACTCTTTGCACCCAGCTAGGTCTTATTTATTTGATAGGTAAACACTGACGAGGGCAGTCATTGGGAGATGCCCCTTGGAGTCCAGCGGGATGGCCTTTGCTGTGGTACTCAAGCATGCCTACCTCAGGATCTTTGCACTGGCTGGGCCCCCAGCCTGGAACTCTCACCCCTAGATTTCCACAGAGCTGGCTTCTTTCTTCTTTCCACCCCCAGCATAAAGTTTCCCTCTCTGGTTTCCTCCTAAACAAAGATGCCTCTGGACCTGTCTACTCTCCATCCGATGAATCTCTTTACTCTCTTCCTAGGACCTGTGCTTCTCTGAATTCTCATTTGCTTACTTGCTTTTTTATTGGCTTCTGTCTCCACCAGACGGTCTGCCTGTGGGATTAAGGATCGGATCTGGTCTTGCATACCATATCTCTCGCACTTAGAATGCTGCCAGGCCCCTTCTGGCACCCAGTAGATGGATTTTGAACTTAATTGATTGTCTCTGGGCCTCAGTCAAATGAGAGTGGGCTTGAGCTGTGGTTCTCGAAGTAGGGTTCCCTGGGCCCCCAGCATCAGCCACTCCCTGGAAACTTGTGAGAAATGCAAATCAGAAACTCTAGGAGTGGGAGCAGCCATCTTTGTTTTAACAAGCTCTCTGGGGGATTCTGATGCCTCTCAAGTGTGTGAACCACTGGCCTAGCACTTAAACACCTACGGGATTGAGGCAGGTGCCGTAAGCTCAGGAAGTAGACCAGGTGTGGTACATGAGAGTGTGGTGAGGACTGTGGCTGAGGAGACCACAGGTGCCCTGTGGAGGGACATTCAAATGTTAGACCAAGTGTGCCTGCAAGCCCAACACCCCTGTCTAAAATGGACCATTTGTTACTCTCGACTAGAGCCCCCTTAGCACTCCAAAGACAAGTTCAAACAAGCAAAGGAAAGTGAAGGCCCAGACCTCCCAGAAGCTGTTTTTGTCTTTTTGGTTGTGATGCCATGATGTGGTTCTCACTCCCTGGAATACTGGAAGGGGAGGTCTGGCCAGGGAAAGCAGCCTGGAGTTCTGCATCCATTCATTCATTTGTTCAGCACCAGATTTGTTCATTTTTTCATTTATTTGTAGCAGCGACCCGATACCCTAATCCCTGCCCTCAGGGGGATTATGGTCTGGAGAGGGAGATATCCCATAATCAAAGACTCCAGGCAACACGTGTCCAGTTAAAAGCATGACGGGTGTTGCGAAGTTGGAGTCCACGGTGCTTCGGGACCTACAGCAGAGTGACTTAATTGGGAAGGCCAGGGGAGACTCTTGGGAGAGATGGGGAAATGGCACAGGCAGAGGCCCTGAGGTGGGCTGGTGAGGCTGGAACTCGGTGATTGAAGGGGAGAGCTAACAAGAAGAGAGGGAAATGGTCTGTAGAAGCCACGCTACACCAGACCTCTGTGCCTGGGGTCTTGGGTCTCTATCCTGAGAGCTGTGGCAGCAATGGAGCGACTTGGTCACCTTTGCATTTTGAGGCAATCACTCAGGGTGCTGGATGGAGAATAAGTTGGGGAAGCCAGAGAGGCTGTGAGGAGGCAGCTGTCGTTGTCCAAGAAAGAGAGTGGCATTGTTAGCAATAATATCCATGATTACATGACTGGAGATAACATGAGCAGCGAGTCAAGAGATATACACATTGCACCTGCATCATCTCATTTCAACCTCAAACCCACCCACGGGGTGGTACTTACTGCCCCACTATGTTAGTGGCTTGAAGCAACAAATATGTTGTCTCGTGGTTCTGGAGGTCAGAGGCCAAAATGGGTCTCCCGGGGCTGAAATCAAGGCATTTTCTTCTGGAGGATCTAGTGGAGAATCTTTGTGTGTGTGTGTGTGCCTTTTCCAGCTTTTCAGAGGCTATGGCCTCTTCCGCCATCTTTAAAGCTAGAATAGTGGGTTGCATCTTTCTCATATCAGATCCCTCTGACCTTCTCTCTTCTGTGCTCAAATTTCTGCCTCTCTCTTGTGTCTCCTCCTTCACTTTTTTTTTTTTTTTTTGAGTCAGGGTCTCACTCTGCCACCCAGGCTGGAGTGCAGTGGCACAGTCACAGCCCACCACAGCCTTGACCTCCTGGGCTCAGGCAATCCTTCTGTCTCAGCCTCTCAAGCAACTGGGATTACAAGCGTGCACTGCCATGCTTGGCTAATTTTTTTATTTTTTGTAGAGATGAGGTCTCACTGTGTTGCCCAGGCTGGGCTCAAACTCCTGAGCTCAAGTAATCCTCTCACCTTGGCCTCCCAAAGTGCTGGGATTACAGGCATCAGCCACCATGCCCAGCCCTCCCCCTTCACTTCTGAGAACCCACCTGGATAATTCAGGATAATCTCCCTACCTCAAGAGTCTGACTCCATCATATCTGCAAAGTCTCTTTTGCCATGTATAGTAAATCGTCACCAGGTGCAGGGATTGGGACGTGTATATGGACATAGATTCGGACATCTTCAGGGGCTATTGTTCAGTTGACCATACCTCGTGGTTGCAGATGCAAAGACTATGTCCCAGTGAGACAAAGTGCATCCCCAAGGCCATGGGGGCTGGGGGTGGCAGAGCTGGGCTGGGAGACAGTGTGTCAGTCTTCAGAGGTGGCTGCCCCAGCCAAGGCTCCCTGCTCCCCACCATTCACGCCCTGCCTGGGTCCCTGGACTTGGTGGAAAGGAGTTTGGAGAAGGGAAAGGATGTGACTGCCACAGGCATCCAGATTTCTGTCCCAGCTGCTGTTTTTGCAGAATGAACCAGTTTGGACAGAGGCCCCAGAGGTGAACCTTCTAAATGGTTCTATCTCATTGTTTCTGACAAGCCCATTGTAGGCTGGTTTACAATGACATCGTGTACGCGCAGTGCCATCTTGGCCAAAGTTTGCTGTGTCACCTGGGATAGGAGCTCGAAGAGCAGCTTGTGGGTGTTGCCCAAGGCTGGGGCTGGGAGAGATGGGGTGACCTCAGATAAGTGGGAAATTCCCAGGCTTTGCTTCTCTTCCTGGAGAAACATTGTTTTTGTTACAGAAGGCTACCAAGAGGTGTATGTTTGTGTGTGTTTGCCTACTGCCCCAGAAGCTAGACAGGCATTAAATACATGCCTGAGCCTCTGAAACACCTTCTTCTAGTGATCTCCAGGAGGAGTCTGCTACCAAGGATGGCAAGCATCGTTCATCCTCATTGCCATAGGTGATGGTGATCGTGACTTGATGGCTACCATTCGCCAAGGACCTGCGATGGGCCAGAGTCTCAGAGAAAGTTGTTATGAAGCAAAGGATAGGTCTTACGAATATAAACTTCAAAGCCAAGCTGCCTTCAAATCCCACTTCCAACAATTCCACTATTGAGTCTACAGCCAAAGGAACTGAAATCAGTATGTTGAAGAGATATCTGGACTCTCATGTTTGTCGCAACATTATTCACAGTAACCAAGATATGGAATCAGCCAGCCCCTGAGTCCGTCAGTGGGTGAATGGATAAAGAAAATGTGGTATATGAATGTGATGGAATATGTTTTCCTTCAGAAGAAGAAAATCCTGTCATTTGCAGCAACTTGGATGAACCTGGAGGAATACGGGTGAAGTGAAATAAGCCAGGCACAGAAAGACAAATATAGCATGATCTCGCCTATATATGGAATCTAAAAATACCTAATTCATAGAAGCAGAGAACAGAATGGTGGTTACCAGAGGCTGGGGGCGGGGGGGCGCACAGGGAGGATTGGGCAGATGTTGATCAAAGGACACAAAATTTCATGGAAAGAGAAGGGATACGTTCAAGAGACCTACTGTACATCATAGTGACTACAGTTAATAATAGTGGATTATATACTTGAAAATTTCTTTTTGGGAAAGATAACATACCAGCAAAAGTATCTAGGTCATAAGAGATAGCACACATGTCAAATAGTTCAATTTAGTCATTCTACAGTGTGTATGTGTGTATGTAAATGTTGTACACCATAAATAGATACAATTTTTACTTATCAATTAAAAATAATCCCACCTCCACTTCACCTCTCTGAGCCTCAGTTTCCTCATTGATAAAATGGAGCTGATACCATGCTTCACTGAATCCACAATGCTCTCTATTAGAATGTTCATCATTTATTTTATGTGCTACACAAAAGAAAAAGAAAAAGAAAATTAAAATAAAGAAAGTAATACAGTGCCAATGAAACTGACCTGTCAATGACTGCAGGACACACTCTGCTCTCAGAGATATTAGAAGTGAGGAGATGTGCATCTTTGGAGTCAATGAGACACAGTGAGAATTCCCACCTGGTAGGGCTCTTACATGTAGGCTACTGCCTGGCACATGAAAGTGCACAGTACACATTAGCTTGTAGTGTGACTGTTATCCCCATTTTACAGATGAGGAAACTGAGGTGGAAGTCACTTCCCAAAGTCACCCAGCAAGTAGGAAATGCTGGAGTCGAGAGCTGGGCTCTGTTTGTCCTTCTCTGTTCACTCACCTGCGCCATAGGTGATGGTGTTCGTGATGTCCTTGATGGCCCAAGAATCATGCTGGTGATGGGGCCCCCACACAGTGGAGGAGAAGGCAGGGAGATTGGGAATGAGTGGCCATCGAGGCTGTGTGTCTGCAAGCTGGCCCTTCACCCTGTGGAGTGTCTATATCCTCACCTGTAAAATGGGGCAATGTTATAGACCCTGCAGGGTTGCTAGAAGGACTCGTGGTGGTAACTTAGGTCCAGCATATACTAAGTACACTTTTATCTTCATCTCCCCTCCCATCCCATCTCCTACCTTGTAGGCAGCTTTTAGGGCACTACTATTAGCCACGAGAGATTCCAAGCTCAGAGCACTTGCTGTGAATGCTTGGACTGACTTACTGGGACTGTCTGGGCCTCTGTCATCCTGGACCCCTGCCTCATGCCTGCTCTTCCTTAGAGCTCAGTCAGTTTCCACCTTAGCTCCCGATAAACCCTTGGGTGGGCACAGCCGGGCCTAAAGCCCCAAATTCTTCTGTGGATCCCACCCACCTATTGGTACTCTTCACTGTGTGAGGAGTTTAGGAATGTGTACCTCGGGTATCAGTGTTGCTTCCATTTCTTGTAAATTTTAACACCATGTATTCATTGTTTAGACTTTTCTTGCTGATTTTTTAAAAAACTTTTTTGCTGGGCATGGTGGCTCAAGCCTGTAATCCCAGCACTTTGGGGGGTGGAGGTCAGAGGATTGCCTGAGCCCAGGGGTTCAAGAGCAGCCTGGGCAACTTGGCGAGACCTCATGTCTATAATTAATCAAAAATTTAGCAGGGCAGGGTGACACACACTTGTAGTTCCAGTTACTTGGAAGGATGAGGTGGAAAGATCACCTGAGACCAGCAGTTCGAAGCTGCGGTGGCCATGAGCATGCCACTAAATTCCAGCCTGGGCAACAGAGTGAGACTCCGACTCAATCAATCAATCAGTCAATCAATCAATAACTTTTTGTGGGAAGGATAACATACCTGCAAAAGTATCCAGATCATAAGAGCACAGCTCTGGCCAGCCATGGTGGCTCATGCCTGTAATCCCAGCACTTTGGGAGGCCGAGGCGGGAAGATTGCTTGAGCCCGGGAGTTCAAGACCAGCCTAGGCAACATAGTGAGACCTCATCTCTACAAAATCAAAAATTAGCCACATATGGTGGTGTGTGCTTGTAGTCCCAGCTGCTTGGGAGGCTGAAGTGGGAAGATTGCCTGAGCCCAGGAGGTCAAGGCTGCAGTGAACCATGATTGTGCCACTGCATAATAATAGCTGGCATCTCACGAGAACCCACTATGAAATGTACTGGGTTTGAAGAGGTACCTACACTATTAACACACCTAGCTTCATGAGACCCTGACTCAAAAAAAAAAAAAAGCACAGCCCAGTGAATTTCCACTAAGTATCCATGCAACCAGCACCCAGATCAAAACACAGACCGTCGCCTTCTCCCATTCCCCCCCAGCGCTCCTTCCATCCTCCCACCCCTCCCACCATACAGAAGTGCGGTCCCTGTGCTAACTTTTAGCACATTAATCGCTTTCGTCTGCGGCTGCCCTGTATAGAAGTGGAATCGTTGCGTCGTCTTGTGTGTCGGGCTTCCTCCACTCTACATTTTGTCAGTGAGTTTCATCCATACGTTTTACAGTTAGCAGTACTGTGGTTATTTTTATACAGTACAGTATGAACATAGTTTGTTATATGGATATGTCATATTGTAGCCACTTTGCTGTTGACGAACATTTGGGTTGTGTCTTAGTTTGGGCCACTATGACAAAGCACCACAGACTGACGGGTTTAGAAACAGCAGGCATTTCTTTCTCACAGATCTGAAGGCTGGAAAGTCCACCATTACGGTACTGGCATGGTCGGGTCCTGGGGAGGGCCCCCCTGGGGGTTGCAGATGGCTGGGATTTCTCATTGTAGCCTCACATGGTGGAGAGCAGTCAAGAGAACTTGCTGGGGTCCCGTCTAAGAGGGCACTAACCTCATTCATGAGGTTCCACCCTTAAAACCTAGCTAACTCCCAAAGGCCCCACCCTCTAACACTATCACATTTGGATTAGGACTTCAACCTAGGAATTTTGGGAGGACACATTCAGTCCGTTGCAGGCTGGTTCCAGTTTGTGGCTGCTACGAATGGGCTGCTGTTAATATTCTAGTACATTCCAGTCCATGTTTGGGGCGCATATGAGAATTCACACCTGTTGGGTACCTACTTAGGGGAGGAATTGCTAGTTGTGGACTGTTTGTGTATTTCACTTTGGTAGACATGCCGAACTGTGGTCGCACCAATTTCTGCTCCACCAGTCAGTGGTAGTTAGTCCAGAAGCCACAGGGGAGTGACAGAAGCAAAGTCTTCAGCAGCTGCCTCCAGGAAGGAGGCTGGGAGCAGGGGAAGATGACAAGGGACGGCAGGCCTGCGACTTGCCTGAGGTTACCCGACCGGGAGCCTGGGAGCCCGTTGTGATTACTTGCTCTGCGATCTGCAGTGGGGAGAGTATTTTCTGGGCTCTGGCCCGTAATGAGTGTAGGTGGCTGTTCAAGAACAAAGTATCCAGGGGAGGGAATCCACCCACTGCCTCGAATATTCAAATGTCAACATGGATTAATTGGCCGCTCCTCCCACCCTTCCTCCACCTCTCACCCGACATCCACAGCAAACATGCCCAAGACAGCTATGTGGGGGTGGGGGGCAACCTTGAGCCATCCTCGGACAGGCGAGTCATCCTCCCTGGGAGTTAGCTACCCTAGGTGTCTCACCCTGAGCAGGTGAAGAGACGGGTGTTAGTCAAAGGTAGCATTTTGGATGGGTGGACAGATATACAGACAGTTACAGTATGTGTATAAATATATCATTTATATATATATTTGCACAAGTGTGTGTGTGTGTGTGTGTGTGATCATTTTACTGATCACTTACAACCTCTCCTAATGCCAGCGTTTCACAAAAACTTACTATGAAATGTACTAGGTTTGAAGAGGTACCTATACCATTACACACGTGTCTTCATGTGACTTTCCTAACAACCCTGCAAGGCAAGAACTATTGTCCCCATTTTACAGATAATAAAACCGAGGCTCAGAGAAGTTATCGCACCTGCCCGCGGTCACATAGCCACTAAATGACAGATCAGGATCTTAACTCCATAGGGTCTGACTCTAGACTCCTGTGCTTCTAACCACTGTACTATACTTCCCACTGGGTGCCAAATACTGTACCAGACTCTTTAGCTCTCTAATCTTCATGCTAAACTACAAGGAACGTATTACTAGCTTTCTTTGACAGATGAGGAAACTGGGGTCCAGAGTGGTTAAGTAAACCACCTAAAGACACACAGTAAGGAGCAGTGCTGGGATTCAAACTGAGATCCCTCTGGTACCAGAGTTCTTGGCTTCAATCACAGGAAATACAATCTCAGCAAAATCTAATACACAAGAGGGAATCAAAAAATACCAAATGAATTCAATGCTTTGAGTGTTTTGGCAATAATATCAGAGACCAAAAGACAAAATTCTAACTGTGATTTTGATATAGATAAAAAATTAATTTCCATAATGACATTCCTTCTTCTTTCAGTCTACACTGGATACTGTGAGCCAGTCACAATGCTAGGGGTTGGGGATGCTGGGGTGAATCTAGAATTCATTCATTCCCTCATTCATTCATTCCCGTGTTCATTCAGTGCCTGCTTGTGGGCGCCCGCTCTGTGTGTGCCGGCAGTTGGGCAACAGTGGAGCCGCAGGACAGATGTGAGCACACGAGCAGCTGAATGAGAAGGTGTTACCCTCATGGCATAATGTCCTTTCTCATCCTGTCATTCATCTTCAGCTGCTGGTCCTCGAAATGAACTCAATGAGGCTGAAAGTGGTTTGAAAACCCCTCTATCTAGACAGGCGTCTGGTTTTTGGGTGGTATGATTAGTGTTTACACACCCCCATCCAAACGATTGACCGCGTCGCGTGCTAACGATACTCAGTACACATCAGTCGTCGCTTTGCTGGTCTTTCATCACTGTCCCTGCACGCCGGCGACTCCCGGTGAGCAGGTGCAGCTGGCACGAATAGCTGTCTGGCGCCTGAGGACGCAGAAGTTGTTGGTTTATGCGCTGCTTTCTCCTGTGAGCCTCTGGGATGGACTGGACGTGGCAAGCATGTTTTTGGGCCAGGCTGGATTCTGTGAGTGTCCCTGCGTGCCTGCAAGCTGGGGAAGTTTCTAAAGAGTCTGCAAGAACTTCTTCCCAGATCTCAACACCAGATCTTCCTCCCAGATCCCAACACACCGAATCTAAAGGCATGGGAGTGCGTGTTCAGGAGCTTACTCGAGTATTTGTCACTTCTAATAATGGCCATGGATTATCCTCTTCCGAACAATTCTGATCCTTTGTCTTGTCCTTTTGCTTTTCAGCCTCTGTAAGGGACGGACACTCTACTCTGTGGTCAGGGATGCCAAGATCGTCTTGGATGTCAACAAAACCAGGCAGATTGCTCAAGAAATTGTGAAGGTACCGTAAGCTCTGGGGCCTCCTATGTAAACCTCAGAAAGACCCAGATCCCCCTGGAGAAGCTCCACAGTGCTGCTGAGACCCATGGTTTGGTTCCAGACCAACTGTCTGGACTTAAATTGGACTTGACCTGAAAACCCTCAGGCCATGTATCATGCCTGGTTATGACCATTTGGAACATTCTCCTAATGTTTGGTTTTCATCTGGTGCCTATCACTGTGGTACTTGGACATGTACAAGGACACAGAGTCACATATAAGTTGCTCAGTTCTCTTGGTCAGGATTCTTATCCCTCGAGTCCTTGAATTCCCATGGGTGCAGGCCATCTCTCCACCACTGCTGAGGAAACATCAAAATTGTCAGGTGTTGTTTTTGGATTAAAAACAAACAGCACCATCCGGTGTTTTCTGGGAGGCGTCTTATTAGTCAGTTGAACTCAGGCTTTTATTTCCCATTGGAGGTGTCAGGACTGAGCTATAGGAAAAAATAAAAGATGTGACTGCTTGCAAAGGCAAAAAACCCAAAACACAACTCTAGATGTTTGCCCTTGAACTAGACCTCCAACAGACTCTTCTCTGTGTTCTTGATTACGGGTCATGGAGCATCTCTTGAGAAACCTGGTGCATTCTGCAGTGCATGGGTTAGGTAGCCCTAAGGAACAAGTCTCTGCAGGGGGTTAGTCTTTCAATGGGAAGGGGAGGAAGATGGTTGATGGAATTCCTTTCTCTGGGGACTTCTTTGATTTCCTCTTCAGGAAGCAGATGAGCAAATGGAGGTGGCTTTGTGGGGTCTGGGGTGGTGGTGGATTTGTGGCTCTGGGTCCCTGCCTGTTCTCATTTGCCATGCCTTCTTCCACCCCACCGCTGGGCTCCATGGTCGGACCCAGGCTCTGCCTCTGCTGAATGTGGTCTCACTAGGGGAAAGTCTGCTAGATGAGGTGTGTGAGTCCAAGCGAGGGTGGCAGAGAGCATTTGGGTTTTTCTCTGGCAACTTCCTATTTCCTTACATCTTGCAGGGCATGGGCTACCTCCACGCCAAGGGAATCCTTCACAAGGACCTCAAGTCAAAGAATGTCTTCTACGACAACGGCAAAGTGGTCATCACAGACTTTGGGCTCTTCAGCATTTCTGGGGTGCTGCAGGCTGGCAGGTGAGAGGTGGCAGAAGGACCTAGAGGGTCCTTGACAATTGATGGTCAGGGCGTGAGAAGTCACCCCAAATGACTTTCATGACCCAGATTCTCAGGGCTGGGCCTGAGGTCACCGAGCTGAGAGACTGTGCTGCTGTGCTGATGAAGAATGCCAAGGTCACGCTCTAATCCCCCGGGGGAAGCCAGCCTGTTGCCAACCTGTCTTGCTTCTCAGTGCAGTGAATTAGAGCATCCCAAATCCTGCAAAGCCCCTGCCCTTGAATTTAACTGGAGGGCTTTCCTATCACCCCAAGTACTCACCTGGAACTTGGAATCCCCCAAGAGCCCTAGCTCAAAGTTTTCTTAAGAATTAATTAATTTTAGTGCAGTGAGAGTACAGCTAACAGCAAGGGACTTAACGTGAGACCCACCTGGGACCCGATACAGCTCTGCCACTTATTAACTGTGACTTTAATCAGGTGGAACAACTTCTCTAACTTTAGTTTTCTTGTCTGCAAGAAAAGCGGTGGTTCTGACGCTGCCTACCTTACAGAGTTTTTGTGAGGATAAAATGAGAAAACACACATCAAGCATCCAACACAGCGCCCGCCGGTACCCATCAAATGCTCCCCACAAGCAGTAGCTGCTGCTGAGCTGTTGTAATTAGTATTAATTTGCATATACCTCCCAGTATCACCCAGGAGAATCATTAACCGTTGTTAAGTAATTAACTCTCAGCCACTGCTCACCCTAGAGCAAGCCACATTGAGTTGACCATGTGAAAACAGCTTGATTCCAAATAAACAACGCATCATTCAGAAAGTCTGCCCTTATGACTTTTAATTTGAATTTTAAACCCCTGCATGTTTTTTCTAGTTATGCATCTTATCATGAACGGTGTGTCTGCCCAGAGAGACAGCCCCATGATTTCTCTTATTTCACTTCCATTTCAGATGCTTTGGAGAACGACTGATTTTTTTTTTTTTTTTTTTTTTGAGGTATACCTCAGGCCCCCTTCCAAATGAATTGTGTTCATGCTGTATAATACCTTGACTCTAAGTCAGACCATTTGAAATTTGGTGAAACTTCATGTAGCTGTCTACGTGAGGCCGTAACAAACAGAACCTTAAGTTCCTTTTTCAGATTTTATTCCACCCCAAAAGGGTTCATCTCATTCTCCAACACTATCTACAGTGCCCAAGATAAGAAAATAAGCAGATAGTAATTAAACAAACAGATCACTATATGCTTGAGACAGTCCTTCAAGTCCAGGCTGAGGAGCCGGGAGGGTGGAACTGTGCACATGGCAGCAGTCACGTCCTGGTTTGCTGATCCCAGAATCATACCCTCCAGTGTCCCAGGCTAAGGGCAGGGAAGCAACTGGGACTTCACTGTGAACCCTAGTATTTGCATCAAGACCAAAGAAGGCCCAGGAGGTGTTTTCTTTAACTTGGGTCTGGGCTCTTTAAAAAAAAAGCAGAGATTCTTCCCTCCTGGGGGCATGGCCTGTCGAAAGTCTCTCCCTTTCTCATTGAGGGTGGGTGAGGTGGAGAGAAGGGTTCTCCCCAGGTGAAGGAGAGATCTACAAGTTCCCTGCTTTCCTTTCTTTTTTAAAAAATTAATTTATTATAAAGATGTGGGGTACAATTCAGGGTTAGTTATACAAACATCAATCATGCAAGTACCCTTGTTGATGAGGTATGTCCCTCCCTCCTCTAGCAGTTTCCCTCAACTTGCCTTTCTTTAGACACTTTTCTGAAGCCACAGGGAGGAGAAGAAAAGCGGATAGGATGGAATGCCTTGGGCTTTCTTTCCTTTAGCTCATTCCCAGTGTCAACTGGGAAGGAAATTCAACCTCGTCAAGGGCGAAGTGGCTACTGGCCTTGTGTCCAGACAGCACCCCCTCCCCCCCCAGTGTGGACACAAACCCAGTGAGGTGTGGACACAAACCCAGTGAGCGTTGGGAGGGGCCGTGGAGTCCTCAGCAACAACTCCCAGCAAGACATCCACACTGCCACCACAAGTAGCCATCCATGACTTCCTATGCTCTGTTTCCTGTTCCAGTTACGTACTGTTGGATAATGAGCCATCTCAGAACCTCATGGCTTAAAGCAAGTTATTGTTGTCCCTAGTGGTTCTGTGGGTTGACTGGGCTCAGCTGAGCGTCGGCACTCAGAATGACCTGTAGGTGCAGTCGGGTGGGGGCTGGAGTTGGAGCCTGATGGAGGTGCCTTATTTCACACATGGGGCTGGGCTAGCTGGGACCCCTGGGGGGAGCTGATAAGGCCTCCCTTCCTCTTCCTCTTTATTCCTCCTTCTCTCTCTCTCTCTCTCTCTCTCTTTCTCTCTCTCTCTCTCTCTCTCCTCCCCCCCTTGCTCTCTCTCTCTCCCCCCCCACCTCCTTTCATATCCCTTTCCTTTTTCATATCTCTCACATGCAGTCTCTCTGTATGACTGCCTTGGGCTTCATGGCAGTCTCAGGATACCACATTCTCTTGGTCAAGAGTTCACCTAAGTGCAGATTCAAGTGGAACTGGACTCCACCTCACCGTGGGAGGGATAGCAAAGACGATGTGGCCGTCTTTCATCTGTCACAATCCCATAGCCATGATGGGGACCATGATAGGAAGGTGGAGCCCTGCGGTGCCCCAAGAATCTCAGGACCTTTCCCATGTCGTACATTTGCCCCAATGTCTATCTCCGGTTCAGCTCTGGGGTTCCACAGGGTCCCAAGCAGGGGCTCAGGTCATGGTTTCCTGCCTCTTGTTTGTGAACAGGCATCTCCAGACAGTAAGTGCCCAGGTCAGAGTGGAGTCCCCAGTGTAGCAGCTGGAGATCAGGAGACACCCCTCAAACACAGGACATCTGTGGCCCTCATTGGCAGCCTGGGGGCTAGATTGCAAGACTAGGGAGAGAAGGGAGCTGGCCAGGCCGCAGGCCTTGCAGGAAACAGGCTAAATTAACTCCCAGGAGATAGGCCCAGAAGTTCCCTCATTCATTATTCACTGTGCCAGTCAGCAAATATTTAGGGAGTATTTACCATGTCTATCAGTCCGCTTAGGCTGCTGTAACAAACTACCACAGACTGGGGGCTTTAAGCAACAGACATTTACTTTATCACAGTTCTGGAGGCTGGAAGTTCAAGATCAAGGTGCTGGCAAATTCCATTTCTGATGAGGGCTCTCATTCTGGCTTGTAGACAGCCACCTTCTTTCTATGTCTTCATATGACCTCTTCTCTGTGCCAGTGGTAGAGAGAGAAGGAGATCTCTGATGTCTTTCCTCTTCTTATTAGAGCCCTAAGCTTATGACCTCATTTAATCTTAATTATCTCCCTAAAGACCCTATCTCCAAATACAGTCACATTTGGGGTTAGAGTGTCAACAGCATATTTTGGGGGAGATACAATTAAGTCTATAAAATCATGAGACAGATGATAGAAACTTATTTTTATTTAATGCACATCTGACTCCCTAAGCCTCAGTTTCCTCACCTGTAAAATGGGGGTAAGAACAGGCACTAACAGTTCCTACTTCATAAGGGTTTTTTGAAGATTAGATGGGACGGAGATGAGAAGGGCTTAGTTTAGGGCTCCACTCTTAATGGTGCTATTTCTCCGGGAATTCATGTAGCATTGTGGTGAGGTGTCTAGTCTCTGGAGCTTTAAAGACTTGTGATCCAACAGCTCTTAACTCGGTCACTTTGAGCAGGTCCCTTAAGTGTTTTGAGTCTCTTTTTCTTCAGGATGATATCCCTCCAGTTGTGGGCTTATGAGGATTGAGTGGGATGGACAACCTGGTGAGCAGTAGGCACTCAGCAGGGGTTACTTGCCTTTCCGCCCTCCCTGCAGTTAAAGCCTGGGGTGTTGACAGTCCTTGGTGCCCAGGCCTGGGGCATGGGTGGGGCAGGCATGGGGCAGCCCACTGAAGCAAGCTTGTTCTGTGCATCCAAACAGATCCCTGTATACAGCTGTTCTGCCATCGGCAAGACAAGGTGTCATTTTAGATGCCAGCGCCATCATGCCAGCCACTCACAGCCTGCTGTTAATCATAATAATCATAATGAAGATGATTTGGGTTTGTCACCGGTGGGCTCATCGCCATGGGAACAGGGCACCCCAGGGTGTCTCAGCCAGGCCTGGCTCCTGGCTCCCTCCCAGGCCTGTGCCCACACCGGCCCCAGGCTCGTGGTTCTTGTATGGCTGCTGTTCCTCCTCCTGCCCAGCCCCATGGGGCCAGTCCTCTGCTGACCCGTGGGTTGGGAAGAGGCGTCAGGGGCTTTTGGAAAGAGACGGGCACTGAGAAGCTTCCCTTGGGTGGCAGCATCCCCAGTGACCCAGTCATTGCAAGAAAATATTGCCTGGCCCATGCCAAAGCCCCTCTTCCTCAGAGGATGTTCTTTCCTTGGGCTCAAGTCTCAACTCCATTTCTGAGTCATCAAGATAAGAAATGTGTATACGTATGTTATTTAGCACACATCTGATTCCCTAAACCTATACATATTTGTATATATGTGTATATACATGTATATTCACATGTATATAATTGTTATATATAATACATGCTTGTCTATAATTATACATATATGTATGTACATATGTG